>CAUJHA010000152.1:0-26596 GCA_963170755.1 Amphimallon solstitiale
CAGTCACAAAAGTGACTGCCGTATAGGCAAAAAATCGTGTGCGTTGGTGGGTCACCATCTCCAGACGGGACACGTTTTTGATTTCGAGAATGTGAAGGTTTTAACAGTGAAAGATAATTATAATAATCGCCTTTTTTTGGAGGCCTTTCACATTAACAAGAATAAACAAAGTATTAATTATAAGTCGGATACGGATAAACTTAGTGTAATTTACATCAATATTTTAAATCTTTAATACAATTATATTATGTCAATTTTTGTTTTTCTGTGTTTGTTCGTTGGTTTCCTCTCTTTATTGCCTTTTTTGTTTTTTTTTTCTTCTCCTTCAGGTTTTGCTTATTTTTATCAGTATTTTATAAAGAAGAAAGAAAAAATTGTTTTGTTATCATCCTGACAAATTCGTTGCTTTTCATTCCGTCTCGAACGTTACTTTTATATATATGTATTTTTAAGGAATTTTAAAATATTTAAGGACGAGATGATATGTAACTGTGGTAAATTTCGTTAGTCCTTCTGTTATGATTAGTTGCTGGTGATTAACTCTATGTTGTAAGTTTTTTCTTTTCTTTTTACTTTATTCTTCTTTTAAAAGACATTATTTTAAATTATTAGAGTTCTTGTTGTAATTTTTATCAAATTGTGTTCATTGTAGTTACTCCTGATGATGATATGGAATACATGTCGAAATATTGAGTGTAACAATTGAGTTTCATTAATAATACAGACCGCATTCCCGCAATTCCTTTTTGTTTTATTGTGTTTGTACGGTCGATAACAATTGTGATATTATATATATATATATATGAAGCGTTGTTCTTCGGGATATTTCGCCGCGTTTGGATGATTTTGCCCTGATAAGGACATCTTTCTTCCTGACGTTTCGGTGACATCACTTTCACCTTCTTCTTGAGGATCTTCTAAGTTCGACGGTTTCTTCAAGAATGCCCTCTCTGTTCGAATCGCCTTGTATTTCTAGTGCCGTGGTAGTGGAGGGGCGAGTGCGGCTTCTTGTGATTGGCCCGCTGATTGTAGTGTTGTTCCCTCTCTGTCGGTCTTTCTGTGTTCGGTCCGTGTGGTTTACGTTAGGCGGTGGGATGCTGTTGTTTCGTCGTTTATTTCTAATTTCTAAACGACGAAACAACAACATCCCACCGCCTAACGTAAACCACACGGACCGAACACAGAAAGACCGACAGAGAGGGAACAACACTACAATCAGCGGGCCAATCACAAGAAGCCGCACTCGCCCCTCCACTACCACGGCACTAGAAATACAAGGCGATTCGAACAGAGAGGGCATTCTTGAAGAAACCGTCGAACTTAGAAGATCCTCAAGAAGAAGGTGAAAGTGATGTCACCGAAACGTCAGGAAGAAAGATGTCCTTATCAGGGCAAAATCATCCAAACGCGGCGAAATATCCCGAAGAACAACGCTTCAACAAACGACCGCGAAAATATTCGAAGAAATATATATATATATATATATATATATATATATATTACTTACTTTTTGTTTAGAATTTAACTCTCGTTCAAGTTATAGGATGTTCCATTTAAAAATCTGTTGCTTTTGTGAATATCTCAGAAACTAGCTCTTCAATTGTTTCTCTCTTTTGACTAACTTACTCAGCAAAAAAAGTCCTACTAGTTCGCTAATTTAACCGACTTCGTAGCTTCAATAATAACAAAATTGGCAATGTTGAACACTTAACTTTAGATAAGGTGTATACTCACACTTATGTATTTAAAAACTGAATACAATCTCTCATTATTTGAACTTAAAATCCCCATGAGTTGACCGGACATACGCTCCATATAGCTTGTCCTAGTACCCGACAAAACTTTTTGCCGCAACTATACATACTCGTACAAATTTGGGTGTTAATTATTCTTTATGAGATCATTTCGTTTTGTCTAATATTAGGATTAGAATGCTTCACTTATTATTAATGTGTTAATTACTTGAAAAGTCTCTTGACCGAATTAAGTTAGTCGACCGCCCGTGGAGTCCGGTGTTACGGGAGCGATGGAGATGGACACGCGATCCTAACGAAAACTTAATTACTATAATACTATCGAGGCTTCCTAATCTATTAATGCGCTACTCTGTGGGAAATGGATCAAACATTAGTACCTGACAGAACGAAAATAAATTACGTGGTGTCTACTTGTAAAAGTAATTCTTTTAAAAACTTCTCTTATGTCTATTAAGCGATGGAACTAATACTTTGGAAATAGTTCATTGACGAAGTAAATATATGCTTACTAATTGACTTATGGGAATCCAATATAGCCCGATGTTTTTAACGGGTACTTAAAGTAATAAATTGAATGTATTCTTCATTCAAAGCGGATTTGTAATGTAATAAATATAATAACTTTTTGGGTTTTGTAATATTGTTACTGTTATATACTGTTATTATATACAGCGTGTCCCAGAAATAAAAAGACGGAGTAGCAAAAATCGGAAGCTAGATTGTGTAAAAACCTACCCTCAAAATATCAAGTCTTTATTCTTGCGCAGACGGCAGAAAAAATAATAAAGGATTTAATTGGCCTTACGCCGGCCCTGGACTAAATATCCACCTGCTTTATTTACACAATCGGTTCTTTTCAGGACCACCATATTACTTGTGTTAAAAAAAAGGAGGAGGAATAGATACTTCATAATAAATATCATATATTAATTACTTTAATTTTACACCTGCTAGAAAAAAAGGATTACATTCTTGATATGTAATGTAATAAAGGCTAGAAAAACTAGGATTTATTGAATATTCTAAAATAATAATAATCAGCTGTTTCCGACTAAAAACACATTAAAGAGCAACAACCTTCCTATTTTAAAAATAAAAACAATATCGGGTATCCGGATATCCGGATACCCGAATACCCGAATACTCGAATATCCGGATAGTAAGAGCTCTAGTTTTAATAACATCGCTGATAATTGTCAATTCAATTTCGTTACTTTCACAGAGACATGACGTTCTCAAAATAGAAGCATATTTTTCGTCGAAATACACGGTGTATAAATATATCAGAAATTGTACCAGCATGAGTGTAACGAGAGATGTTGGCATTTTGATGAAATCCTAAAATTTATTTATTGTAAGTCGACTTGATTTATCCAATTTGATAAATGTATTGGTAACTTTTAATATTATTGGTTATAGAAGCACATTTAATTCTTCTACCTTTTATGTATATTTTGTATTTATACGGTTTTATAATTAAAACTCATATAGTTGCTGATTTGTGTTATATTGTCAGATTGTTTAGAAGAACAGCATCTAGATTCCAAAAAATTATTAATTTTAGAAAATTTTAATATTCCTAAATTTTGTCTGTACAAAAATAATATACAATATATAAAGTGTTACTTTCTGATTTATTTAGAGAATATGGTTTATTCACAAAAATAGAGAAATCTAAAAAAGTATATAGACAAGTATAAATAATCATATATTTGAATTACAAATTCATTATGTGTTTAGCGACCTCCGGTTTAATATTTACGATTGTTATGTTGAAAAAATCAACATATCTGACAATTACACGTTTTAATATAATATTAAGAACACTTGTCATATCAAAACTCATCTAGAACAAATGATCCCAACACGAGTTCTATCCGACAGGAATTTGGATAACTTCAAAACTCAGAGGTACGTGTTGAGATTTAATCAAACAAGTAATGTAGAGCCAGCTTTTGATATATTCTTGACTTATTTTAGTCGTAACTTCAACGCAACTTGTCCTAGGGTTAAATGTAAACAAAAGTGTAATCAACAGTTTTCTTGGATCAATCAATAATTTAAAAAAATCTAGTGAAAATCTTAAATTTATTGATCATATAATGTGGGCAACAGGTAATCAGCGTGATCTAGGGCGCGGACATGACCGGTTTATACTACGACGAAGTTACAACGTAGCAAAGAAATAATTTAAACAACACACGCTTACTGAATAGCACTAATTCATATGGTGAACTGCAACATCTGTTTACGCCCGAGAATGAGAGCAAAAGATGCCCATAAAATAAGGAATTTATGAATAAAATCCCTTTTTCATCGGCGTAGATAGGAGCGTGAAGGGTTTTTAAAACTTATTATATTTACCTTATATTTCGCAAGAGAAATAAAATTTTCATTC
The DNA here is from genome assembly GCA_963170755.1 of Amphimallon solstitiale. NCBI lineage: Eukaryota > Metazoa > Arthropoda > Insecta > Coleoptera > Scarabaeidae > Amphimallon > Amphimallon solstitiale. The sequence goes on from CAUJHA010000152.1 coordinate 4,156, forward strand.
ATACTTGTTTCATGTTAGTCTCGTTTTTTCATTGTTTTGACTGTTAATTACGTACTTCGTAATTTTTGTAATAGTCTGTTTAATACCGGTTTATTGAATCGACTTCTCCCAATTATATAGACGTAAGTGTGCACTGGATTTCGTTTAGTTGCAATAACATACGCGTACATTTTTAGTTATCATTTATTTAGCTCTACAACGTTGTTTATGTTACTTTTTCTGATATGAAAATGAATTGACAGTGATACCGAAATTTATTGCAAAGTCTGTAAAATATCGTTACAAAATGCCAAAATATCGCACGTTCGTCACTTAGCTTTACTAAAACATACACAGAAATAGTTTTTATGCAGAGAATTTCGATAGTTTACAAGATTTCGTTACATATTTAAATGACGATGCGCGAAGTATTTCTGAGTGCAAGGAACTAACACAAATCCCAAATTTAAAAAATCAGTTGTTATTCCTTCAGGAACACTTTGGAAATTTGCCTAAACTAATCACATATTTTGAAAATCGAAATCTCAAATTAAAATATGGATTAACCACATTAGATGTGGCTATTAATAATTTCAAAAGTATTCCAAGTGTCTTCGGATGTGGCCTTCGGCAAAAGTTAGAGGCAGTTTTTAATAGAAATCCAGATTTAATAACATTGCGGCAATTGTGTATGCTAAATACGCTGAAATAAAAAAATATTTCCAGTACGCACCCATAACCAGTTGCGATGTAGAAAGGACGTTTTCGATCTACAAGGATGTACTTAATTCGAAGAGAACTAGTCTTACAGAAGAGAAAATTAACAAATAATAATGTATTTTGTTTTTTATATGTAGATCACCAGCCACTTGTTATCCAATTATATAAATAAAATTAAAACCTCTTTAAAAATACAACATTTCAATAGTGCGCCCATGGGCGATGAGTCATCAACCGTACGTGTCCGTGCCCTAGCGTGATCATAGGCGTCGAATTACAGTAGCAAAGAAATATTATTTATATAATAGACTGAATTCTAGTAGCAATAAAAGTAAGGAAATTTGAGTATACATCAACGAACAAACAGGCAAATTGAAGGATTGCGATGCTTGCAATTATTAGATGAAAATGGGGATGATCTAAATGGAGGTGCTGCTGTAGCAAATAGGTTTGTCGATTATTTTGTAACATTTGCTGAATAGAGATTGAGTAGTCACTTTGGGTGTAAATTGTCAGGTAATTGTACAGCGTCTGACTTACTGCCGCACTGTATGTTTTTTTAATTTATACCAAAAGAGTAAAAGTATCATTATGGTGTTAAAAAATAACAGTCAGGTGGATTTGATGGTGCCAACAGTAGAATTATAAAAAAGTCTTGTCCAGAAATTGTAAAACCTCTAACATATTTAATTAATTTGTTGGTCGAGAAAAGAGAATTTCCGAACATTTTGTAATAAGCTTTTTGTGATATGGTGGTGCCACCTATTGGCGTTATATGCGGAGATACACATTTAGCATACAGGTTTTGTCTTATGCACAGTGTGCAAAGATGAAACTGTCGTGTTCGGTGTCGCGCTTGGATGGCAGATGTCGCTGAGATATTCTCATCGGCACTTTGAGGTTCAACGGATATAAGACACGATTTTAGTTGTGGATCATTGCCAACAGCACCACGTACACTGAAGAAACAGGTGTCTGTGCGTTCGCTGTTGGTAATGACACCTACATAAATGTATGTTGTGTATCTCAACACGTACATATGTGCATATACGTTTATGTATAAATGTATATATGTATACTTTTGATAGTTAATAAGCTTTTATTGTGCTGGTGCATAAAGGTGGATGTGAAGAGAATGAAGAAAATTACAAACCGATAAATTTTGAGCAAGTTTTCTACAATATTATAAAGAGTCTGAGTCTTGGAGTGCCGCAGTGTTCATCGTTGGGTCCCCTAATATTTCTGTTATATATAAATGATCTACCTGACTTTATAAAGACTGGTTATACGATTAGTTTTGCATATCACACTTCGATCTCGGTGTCTTCTGAGACGGCGGATACTATGCAATTGACGATAGATGCGGCTATAAGCGAACTAAAGAAATGTTGTGGTCACAACAACTTAATTCTGAATATGAACAAAACAACAGTATACATTTCCATAGTCGAAAAATAATCGATGGTGTCAGGAGTTATTACTAAGTTTCTGCGGTATTTCTGCAACCTGATCTGTCACGAAAAAGGCATGTGGAACACGTGTTCCATAAACCCAACAGCGCACATTACACCATGTTAAAGCTTAAAAATATTATGGATTCTCAGCAGTTGTTGAGAAATTTTATACCATCACATATTCGCATTTAGGTTACAATGTAATATTGTGGGGCAAATCGTCGCGCGCTAACATGAATCGCGTATTTGTTGCGCAGAAAAGACTTGTGCAGCTGATATGTACATGTGTGTTTGCGTATAAGTGCGCGGTCCTTGCTTTCACACATAAAGACAAGCAAAAGAAATGTGGACCCTCATGATTACCCAACAAGAACAAAAGATAAGTTATGGTACCAGGACATAAATCGGCGATCTTTCAAAGATCTTTTATGTATTGTTGTCTGTCTATCTATAATGGTCTTGCACAACAAATAGGGCGAACAGTAATGTAAGTATATTTAAAAAAGTAAAATCTATTGATTGACAGATGTTTATATGACTATAGTCAATTTTTTTATGTTTGCTTTTTCATATTATTTATTGTTTTTACAGTAGGTGCTAAATTATATGCAATATGAGAAATGAGTTGCCAGTGGTGCGGGAGAATGCCCATCATCAGTTCTTAGATATGTCACTTGCGGTCTTTTGTCCTGTAAAATAAAATTTCCAAGGGTAAGTATCCTGCGCTTTATGATGGCTTATTCCACGCCGATTGGACTACAGATATAGTGGACGGGACTTTGGCAGCGGAAGTCATCACAACACGATTTTACCCCAAAAATCAAGTAAGAAGTAATATTATATAAGCATGGATTGCTAGACTTTCATGTTTGTAGAAGCTCCTAATAGATGAAGTGTAGAATTGTTACAATACCTCCAAACGATACACGAAATATGAAATGTTAAATTAATTATTTAATGCAGTAAGATTGGGTGACCATTTAAAAAACTCAATACTTCTTGGTTTATGGATAAAAACAAGAATCCACTTTGACATTCATATACTTGAAAAAAACTTATGGTAGATTATGCTAGACAATTAATAAAAAAATATTACTTTTAATATTATAATGGGTGAAATAAAATGTATAGAACTCGCTAGTTACAAAAAATCCAACAAGAGGCTCTATGATCGTTTGTTGTTATATATACCAAAAACACTGCGACCTTGGAAAAATAATGACACCAGATTCGATTATTTATAAAATATTTACGCAGTTTTTCATGCTTTCTTTGGGTGCAGGGGTGTGGAAAAAATTTGAAACGAAAAGAAGACGTAATGATGATAGCGAAATAGCATGAGTTTGTCGTTTAAGCTTACACCGCGCCGAGCAGTTAGTTCATTGTACTTTGGCATTCAAAAGCACCCTGAAAATGTATCATTATCTTAATAGCCCCATATTAGTCCATATAATACATTTTACAAATACTACGCTCAATTAATTTTATGTTTCACATTTTGCCCTAAATATCCGTTATTTTCGTGTATATGGTCGATGTTACGTTACGGCAAAAACTACTGCTATATTGCTTGTAATTCGTAGTGGTTGGGGCAATTACGGAACGCTCGGATTTAATATGTCGTCACAGTATGTCGCAACCTGAAACAATAGAATTGTTGATTGATTATTATTATTAATTAACTCGCAAACCCTAAACTCAATGTTATAATAACAAATAAGTTACGACGTGGTGCATATAGTTCAATTTACAAGCTTAAGAGGAGCGTTTACCTATCGAAAACATGGCCCCGTAAGGCATCGCCGTTTTGCGTTTTTTAAATTTACTTTGTAATTTTAGAATCTAAAACTGGGGTAGCGATGCAAAAGGCATAAATTTATAATGTCACGGCCAGTTTTTGTATTAATTTATTTTCTTAAAAAAGTTATGTGTTTTAGAAATAACCACAAAAATGCATACATTTGACTAACTATTTACTAACTAAGGCTGGTACACAAAAGGAAAAAAACAATCTGTACGCGCCAGCTGCACATTTGATGAACAAAAAAAAATCAAATTTATATATTTATATTTGAAGATAAAAAACATTAAATAGTAAACATTGTCACACACATTTCACACGATGTTTTTCGAAGCTATGGCGTCGTCTATCCCCACTTTACGCTATCTCTACCGGTCCTAGCGAAGACGCAAATCATCGGAATTGGTCGGCTATTGCAGACTTAAATCCAAGTGATAGTTTGTAATTAGAAAGAAATGTCAAACATACCTATAATATTCGAGTGTATGATACTATAACAGTTATGGGCAAGCGAAAATTGGCTTATTATAAAACATCAACAAAACAAAGAAGTAACCATGCAAATCGCATGGAAAATCAAAATACGAGGTAAGTAATTTTTAGCTTAGAATTTCATTTACATTATTTTGATATCTGTTAATTCCATTTAGTTTAACTAAGTACATAATACCAATATGCAAGTAGATTTCAGAATTTAGATATTCGACGATTCATTTTATGTATATATTAAAATTTTCAACCCACGACAGAATCTGTGAATAAAACCGAAGCGCTGTGGTCGAAACCGAATATCGTCTTGCTCCACCTACTCACCCCCCTTGCGTGTACCCGTCCCGCTAGAAAAACAGTTGCATAAGTTTCTATTTGTTGGTAAACGCCCCTCTTAAACAACATTAATGTTTATGTCAAAAAAGTGGCCTACCTTCTCACTTTTGGATATAGATTTTTTTTGCAATACCATTTGATAAATAAGAGATACGGTTTTCACGTATTAGAACAATGTTTAGAGCAAACCTATAACAACCGTTAAAATTTTAATTTTTTTTTCTCGTCTGATTTTGACTTTTCCTTTGAAATACATTGACAAAAACTCGTTTTTCCGATTATCTCTGTCATTTTGATTTTTTTTTTCGAAATTCTTTGGAACAATTTAGAACAAACCTAGAATAATCTGGAACAAAATGCAGTGACAGTTTTAATTTATACCCGGTGTTCGCGAAGGTGTTGTATAGTGAAGAAACTTTAAACACAAAAGGTTTATTCATTTTAAATTGGACTCAAATTAGCCACTTTTTTTGTTAAGTATGTCCTAAACCTATCTTTGATATTTTAGAAGATATTTAAATCTTTTACTTGACGAATTAAAGATCACGGTAGCCATGGAAACATATAGTCGCTGTTGAAAACTATTGATGCAAGCATGTTAAACTCTGTCAAGCTTGTAAAAGAAGAAAACAATCATCGTGTTATTGACGTCTGTTAATATTACTTATTGCTATTTTAGTTGTTTTTGCTTGCGTCTCCTGCTGTTCTAACATATTTTACGTATTTTAACCCGAAATTTAATGCATTCTTTTACTCAATCATATTTAGTACACCTGAGACTAGTTCATTTTTTTTGTGTTATTTGTAATTTACATTACATCTTTATGATAGTCAAGCAAATATCTAATCACACGTTAGCATCACATTATATTTAATGTTAAAAAAGAAGTTGTAAAGGCACATACGTTGGATTTATTTTGCGGATATATTAAAAACAAAGTTTATAAGAAAGAACCAACAACAAAAGAGATATGAAACAATAATAAGAACTGTTTGCCGAGAAATATGTGCGGAAACTCTGGAACGCTCGAACAACAGCTTTTACAAAGAATTAGGAAGTGGAAGGCGGTATCTTTAATTATTTTATATCATTTTTTAAAATTTAGTAATTTCTTATTTTAAATTACTTGAAAAATATAATTTTTTCATAACTGTTACATGTCTTTACAACTTTTTTTATTACTTCAAACAGAATGTGATGCTAAAGGGTGATTGTTTTCTTGACTATCACAGAGATGTGATGTAAATTACTTGATGGACAATATTTTAAAATAAATTTTAATATCTTCTAAAATATCAAAAATAGGTATAGGACATTCTTATCAAAAAAGTGGATATTGAAGAGCTTAATATGATTCTGCAAAAAAATATTGTGCATTCCATCTAAAATAATTATGTTTTTTGTATTTAAAATTACTACATTATGCAAAACATTTTTGAACGCCCAGTATAAAATAGAACAGGTTTGGTATATAAGTAATACTTGACACACTTTGTGTGTACGCCATACCAAATTATTTTCTGTTCTATCACGGTACTCTTCAATTACAGGCAATTAAAAAGACAGCTGTAAATGTTACTTTTTAAATTTAACCACAAATAATTCAAGAACTATTAATTTTTTCGAATAATTACTTTTAATAAAAAATACTTATATTTTAACGCCAAATCCAAATTTGAACTTGCATTCAATGGGTTACTCAATTTAAAAAATGCATCTTCTTTGCGCCAAAGATTTATGGATCACATGTATATGTTTTCAAATTTTGAAGCAATGATTACCCTATCAACTATATTAGAGGCGAATATATAATTATAATAAGCATTAAAGAGTAAATTTACTTTGTCAGGTCGTTGTCAAACCCTGTATTATGAATTACTTATTCACTTATGTATATAAATATGTATTATAAATTCCTTTAGGCAAAAAAAATATAGTAGTGAAAATAGAATAATGGAATGTGTATACGTTTGTGTAATATCTGGTACAGATACGCTCTAACGTGTGAAAACAAATGAAAACACTTTCAACTAAAGATAAGATCTAACCAGAAAATACCTAGTAGGTAACTCATCAAGCGCAGAAGAATACACAAATTATCAAATGAGAATAAGTAGATTAGATTACTACTACTTTGCATCATTATATCGTGTTATTGCATCATTACTTCAGAAAAAAACATATATTGTAATATTTATAAATTGTACATCTAGATGTTACATGTTGATAAAAAAAAACAAAAAACATCTTGGTATTAAAAAATAAAGTGTACAGATTTAGGTTATAACATATAATCGTCACTGGTATTAGGTAAAAATGTTTAGCTGTTCACAAAATAACCCAAATCATCAGCAAATTTCAATTGTGTGACTTGTTAAATAAGTTTCAAAGTACCATAATCAAGTTGGAACACAAATAACCAATAGATTAAAAATAAAAAGCTTATAATTAATTCAATTACTTTATAATAACAAAAATTCCACCGATATATAGCGAAGTAGAATTTAGATTTTATAAACGTAACAAGAAATTCTCTTCCTTTTGTCTGATTTTTCTCTGCTAGGTGCCCTAGAAATCATAAAATACGTTAGCCAGACCGAATATCTGCGAGTCACGATATGCGAAGATGGAAAAGACGACAAAGACATAATGAAGAAAATAGACTGAGGACAGAAAATGACAAAAGCCGTGTGGAATAAAGCTATAACAAATATATATTTATTTATATATATATGTATATATATATATATATATATATAGAGAGAGAGAGAGAGAGTGAGAGAGAGAGAGCGAGAGAGAGAGCAATACTAGAACCAGTAATAGCATATAGATCGAAGATTAAACAAAGATTTAGTCAGAGATAAGGTAGAAACGAAAGACACCATTATAAATGCTATAAATGGAAGAAGTATCTGGTAGAAGGCTCCTACCAAGAAACAGGTGTTGTCTGGTGCTATGGACGAAAAGTTAAGAGGCCTATGGCAACAATAATTAAAGTATAGCGCTGGGTAGATTATACGCAAATGCAAAATAGATACAAATGAAGTTACCTAGGTGAAGTACAACCTCTATATCCACCTAACTGTTTTCCTCTTCATTTAGGCTGGCTCTACTCAGCGAAGATGGGCCGGTTCAAAACGTTGTGAAGCTAAAACTACCAGGGCGCCACCGCGTCTTTAAAGCCTATCCCAGCTAAGCCAACGCGGATCGTAGAAGTTAATGAAATCAGGTGGGAATAGGTATAGTAACTCAATAATAAAACAACCCAAATTCAAAACACAAGTTCTAAATTTAATTAGCACAAAATATGAAGGATAATATTCCTATGTGTAAAAATATATAAAAAAAAGTAAAATTCGAATTTAAGAGAATAAGGTCATGTACGAAATAATTAAATTCAATACAAGAAAAGTTAAAAAGGAGAGTTAAACAAAAAAAATGAATTATGCCTCTGAGGTATATATCGCTCGTGGTGGTACAGTCCGTATATCAAAAATATAACGCAAGCCGTGATCCGTAAGGATACAAAATAAAAACAAGAATGCACCAACAGACACATCGTATGTTCAAAGAGTAAGAGATAAACAAAAGTGTTAAATATACTGAACTTGACGGGCTATAACTTAAAAAGGTATAAAGCTAAATGAAAAGCCGTAATGATTAAATTTAACAAGTTCAATAATCAGAGCTCAAGTTAGAGATAACACAAACAGATAAATACTCTGCCAGTTACGAAAATTTGCAAATTATTCGTTTACAAATGAAAGTTATTAAATAGGTCAAACGACCACATAAATAACAAAAAAAACAAAAATATTAACCGATTACATAGAGTCCTAATTACCAAAACGATTCCTGCTTGATTACTCATATAAAATTACCAAAATGTATAAAATAAGCGACTACTATTTAATTTCACTCTGTATATTAACAAATGAAATTAAATATATTCACAGAATGAACATAAAAAATTACACAATTTAAATTAAAGGCGAACACCCGGTCGGGTGGCACATATGCAATAAAATTTAATAATTATTATCACCAAAAAGAAAAACTTATTTAAATTAGTTATCCACTTACCTGGGACTAAGGAAGTCTTCATTAGCCGATAGCAGCAAAAGGGCAGATTAATTGCAGAAGGAATGGTGCAGTTCCAATTAACATCAACATCCAGCGAAACAAAGAAAAGGGGGGGAAAAGCTCATAAGTCACCAAACTTTAACGTCTGCAGTTTCATACGTCACAATAATTAGAAAGAATAATTAGCTCTAATGAAGAATGCAAAAAGAGAAAATCAAACAATACGCTTAAGAAAATGAATCATTAACAGTTCCTAATTAAATAATGACAATTAAATACCTGACTGATTGATGGTTCTTATATTCTCCAAAGTACAATATCAAGTTTTCGACAAATGAGGAACCCACACGTGTTTAATTAGCATATCCGGCAATGGTCGTCATAGAGGGAAAAATCGTACATCCAAACATACATGTGCATCTTTCCAATCAGCATCTATTTTATAAGCTTCCGTCGTTAAAACGATGGTAATAGATTTACCAAATATATATACCACACATTAATATAAATTGTTAAATTCCAGAAATATCAAAGTTTAAAAAGTTTTTTACAAAACTTGATTCGCCAACAATCGCTAGGCCTTAACGATTTTATTTTCAAGAAATTTTAATATAGTAATATTCATTGCTAAAATCTTAAATTTTAATATGAAATAATTGTATTAGTTATGACACTATATCAAACATAGTCTACTTTCTCTAATCATCTTTATTATAAAGTGTTTCATAAAAATGTTCCATAAAATATCTTCACACTAAACGCCTTCATCTATCTTTCCCAAAATTTTTATTACTTGCACATTAACATACTCACAATTCTATGCACAATTCGAAATAAAATAGAATTTATACTCTCCGCTTTTATCGCTTGAAAGCCTAGTTGCTGAGAAGTAAGCTGTCGCCTCTTAAACAAGACATGTTATTTTTGAAAACACAAGAAGTACTTACTTGCATCTACGTGGAGGGTCTGCCTTCCCAGTTCGTTCACATTCGCTCATTGCCAACATATATGTATGTACATACGTATGTACGTCTGTGATAGTTTTCGTGTCTGCTTGGTGGAGCTGTATATGTGTTATCCTTCTTGTGTTTGGGGCTGAGCAAATATTATCCCGCCAGATCTTCTGGCAGCTTGAAAGGGTCCTTCGAGCCCGCGAATACGCCGGAGGACGACACAGAATCAACAAAACGCTTTCACATACAAATATGTCCTGGGATTGGATGAAAGAATTGGGAAAAGTGAGAACGGGAAGAATAGTCGGCGTACACGGAAAACTCGTCCTGATCTGGAGGACAAAAACAAAAAGGATATACACTCGCAAAAGCAGCGGAAAACAGGCAGACTTGCAAAATTGTAACGATACAGAATGCTTACACATTGTGTCGTTGCATTGATGAGCAAAAAGTCAGTTCTAAAGTAAGATAGGATTATTTATATATGTATTTATTTATTTCCAACAGGTTCTACACAAAGTGCAGTAAAATACTCCTGAAAATATAAAAAAAAATACAAAGACTAATACAATAAACATATAGCTAATGCACAGTATTACAAATTATGCCAACATGAATTCAGTATGAGATTGGATATTTTGTTAAATGCATCATAATATAAGTCACAATGATTACATATCCTGATATAATTTGCACAACATATAGAGATAGGAAATTTATATGTTAATCCTATTAGCCTCACTATAAAACATCCTCTGTTGAGGGTTGAGGAGGCTTCGTATGTCTTAGCATATTGAAGTTAAGTTTATTCAGAAGCCATGCACTCTCAATATGATTACGTAGGAGGTTATATATGAATTTAACACTAAGGTTTATTCTTCTATAATTTGGAGAAACAAACTTGAAACGCTTTTCTTGATAATCGGAGTCCCTTTCAGGATAGTCACCTTCTTCCAGAAAGACCATAAATTTTATAAACCTCCTCTGAACTGTTTCTATGATGTTAATAATAATAATAATAATAATAATAAGCAACTTTTATTTCACATCCATGTGTACAGATATAGAAAACTGATAATAATGACAACAAAGAGAAAGCAATATATGTATATATATAAGAAATTAAAGATGTACTTAGTATAATTAGGCGGAGTTCGGGCTACCACAGAGGTGGCATCCGCTCTTCCACTCAACCTATGAACACCTTAACCTAAACTTAACCTAAATTAAATAAATTTAAACTGAAAACACAAACTTACAATCAAAAGAGTGGGATTTCATAGAGAAATAAGAAATAAAACTGATTGGAAATATACCTAAGATAAACACATAACAAGAAATATAATGTCCTGAGGGTTGCTTGCATACCCACTCACAAACAGCATATTATGAGTTATAAACGGTTGCGAGAGTGCAAGAATTGCGAAAGTTCATTGCCTGGTAAATAGTATATCAAAGTATTTCTTCTTGAAAGCAGGAACAGACGTAGATAATTTAATGTCAGCCGAAAGTGAATTATATAAGAAGGTGATTTGGTATGAGAATCTTTTTTTAAAAAGTTCAAGTGAATGAGTTGGTGGGGTTAAGGTACCTTTGAAACGAATGTTGATATTATGTACATCTGTTCTAAATTTGATTTTATTGTATAAGTAGGGAGGCAGGTGGGTGATAACGATACGATGGTATAGAGTAGAGGAGTGCAATAACCTCCTATTCTTCATGTTCAGCCAATTCAAGTCTTTTAGCTTATGGGAGATGTGTTCTCTCCGCCGGACACCGAAGATCAAACGGAGACAGGAATTCTGCACCTACTGGATTTTAGATGCAGTACTAGCCGAAATGCAGGCACCGTACAAAGTATCACAGAAGGTGAAATTAGACAGAACAAGTGCTTCACCAAGCAGTTGTTTAGTTTTCTTATTTAAAAATGATCTGTTCCTGTAAATAACCTTCAAAGCGACGTAGGAACGCTGCGTGCACACACTAATGTAATCACCAAAATTTAATTGATCGTCAAGTACTACCCCTAGGTTTTTCACTTTCTGTTTTAGAGGAATCACAGTATCATCCAAAACAACCCTGATCCCGTCCCGATAATCAGCATCAGTTCTAATCCTTCTCGGCCCAAACAATATCAATTCGGTTTTAGATATATTTAAACACAGCGAGTGGCGACGAGAGGCGTTGACCAATTGCTGGATGTCCCCATTAAATTTCCGACAAGCATCCTCTGTTTCATTGGGTGAGAACGAATAGTACAGTTGAGTGTCGTCAGCGTAAAAATGGCAATTGCTAAATTTTAAGTAGTTAAGGAAGGTAGAAGAATATATACAATAAAGGAGTGGTCCAAGAACAGAACCTTGAACCACCCCGCTCATAAGAGGCAAAGGGGATGATGCTCTGCCATCTATTACAACACACCCACTCCTGTTCGACAGATAGTCATATAACAGTTCCCTCGCTCCAGGGCTTATGCCCACATAATGAAGTACAGCTGATAACATATTGTGGTTTAGGCACATAATCGTTAATTTCCCCTTGTCGGAATTACTGATAACATCGTCAACTACTTCAAGTAATGCTGTGTTACAACTGAAACTCTTCCGGAATCCAGGCTGAACAACTGGCAGCACGTCGTTTGGGATTACATAGGCCTTCAACTGAGCCTCAGCAACTTTTTCAAACACTTTCGATAGGATGGGAAGAATACTAATGGGACGGAGATCAGCATATTCCTTGGTCGGGGGTTTCTTGGGTACAGGTCTTATTAGCGAGAGCTTCCAACAAGCTGGGAACCTGTTATAAGTAAAGCAACAATTAATAATATGTGTCAAATATGGGAGTATGTATGGGCAACATAATTGGACAAAAGTTATCGTAAGGCCATCCTTTTTTTTAATGACGCTATTTAAAAGCAACCCTGTATATAACTGAAAATAATATGAACTGCAAGAGACCATAGATACAAAAAGCTTTAGTTTTGCAATATTTTTTTTTAATTTTGCATAACAATAAATATAACGACGAATGTCACATCCTGTATAATATAGATTGTACATATTTTTACATAAGTTATAAAAAGTATGTTAATACAAAATGTATAAAACCGTCCTATTTATTATTTACATGAAAAATTGAAGTGGTTTTCAAGTTTTATTATCTCTGTTTTGAAAAATGTCCTTATGAGTAGTATGGTGTTATTAGATCTTCAAATAGTCCAAGAGCTAGCTACAAAAAACAGCATCGATTTGGTACACGGCGTTTGAGTTCGTGAACTGTAAGAAAATACTTACTACAACCCCGAATGGCATTTCTGGCTGTTCGTTCAGGCCGCAAAAGAAAATTACAGCCAGTTTTCCACGACGAAAAATGTGCCGGAAAAACTGATGAGGTACACGCGTGAAAATTGATGCATGCTAATGTGAGAACCTCAACTAAGAGCGGTACACTAATGCCAGAAATGAAAAAGGTTGGGAAACCCTCGCCAGACGCGACTCAGAGATTCGGAAAATCCCTACGAAAAAACCGACAAGGTACACGCGTAAAATTTTTTTCACATGAATTTGGGGACCTTCACTAAGAGCGGTGCATTAATGCCAGAAACGGGATCGGTCGGAAAACCCTCGCCAGAAGCGATCCAAAGTTCGGGAAAATCAGTCAAAAAAAACGACATGGTACACGCGTGAAAAATTTTTTTTGCGCTTCTAGGGACCTCAACTAAGAACGGCAAAACAGTGCCAGAAATGTATCTGGTCGGAAAACCTTTTAAAAAAATTAAATAAGGTCGACGTAAATGTAAAATCGATAGCATTCGAAGTCGTTATCATCCAGAGCTTTTTCATTGACACCACTAGAAATATTGTTTTTTTCTACCCCAAATCAAAAAAAAAATCATCGCGATACGCTGAAAATTCGCTGAGTTATTTCATTTTTCGTAGCGCGTCCGATTTCAAGCCGCTTTCCCAGTTTCTGGCGTACCGCGCGGCCGGCCGCAACTCGTCTTTACAGCGCGATAACGCGCGTATTTAATTTTCAATTTCTTACATGTCTTAAATGAATGTATGTTTGTATAAAATCAAATTTTAAACTGCGTATGTATATTAAAAATAAAATAGAAGATTATATACTAAACACTCAGCATGGAAAGAAAAGATTTATGAATTTTCTCGGTTGATAATAAATTATAGCTATAGATACAGGAGAATCATAAATCAAATAAATAATGCTTTTCAATACCAAAAATATATACTTAATTATAAAAATCCTAAATATACAACTATAATACAGAATGAATATTCCTGCTTCATTTTCTTTACAGAATCGCTGGTTTTTGCGCATTGATAGTAAAAATTACGCAATCGGTATGACATCACTTTAATTCATTCATCTGCCTCACTCTCCACGTCACATTCGCTGTCATCAGTATCACTCTCCGCATCAAATTCGTTGTCGGTTTCTTCATCTTGTACGTTACTTTTATTTGTCTCTTCATCTGCACCCTCAGATGTCTCATCTATAAATGAAAAATACCTTGAATAACGCGTTAAAAAAAAAAGTAGAATGAAGTGATAGAAAAAGTTATGTACCATTACTTTCTGCAACTTTTTCTATAATAATATCTTTGATACGTGCTGGCCATTGGTCACCTTCAAACCAACAAAAATCGTAGGTGAAGTTTTCTTTCTTCCAGCCACATTCATCAGGTTTCAGCTCTGTCGGAATTTTTTTTTCGACATTTCCCCATACAGCAGCAATATAATGTGACCGTAGGAATTGCTGGTATAGTTCTCTTTGGCAAGGTGGCATCATCGTTGAATCAATGTTTTTAGCATTTAATTTTGCAAAACATTCATCAGTATTTTTAAAATCGAATTTTTTCATAAATATTGCATGTCGAGCTGAATCAACTGTAATTGAGCTCTTTGGCTGAGAGTACATGCAACATATAAATTTCTCAATTTCAGAAAACACGTTTTTACGGTCCATAGATTCGTCAGTCATATTACCAAAAGCAACTTGAAATGATTCTGATTTGTACAAAAGAGAATAAGGCCGTATCTTTGCTTTTTTGTAAAACGACGGATTATAGTCGCAACCCGTGAAAGCATGGAAAGCCGGAAGTGCTTTACATAATTTTTCTCCTAATTCAGCGTACATACGAGTCACGTCAATAAATCTCATATTATCGGAAACGCCAAATAACAAACTAATTTCTAATTCAAATTTCAATTTGTGCATATTTCCAAGCAAAATAATAAAGATATCGGTGTCATCGCATTTAACTATTACTTTTCCACTTTCATCGAGATTGCAAACCGTGTGAACTATTCTAGTATCAGCTTCTTCATGTCTAGGTGCCGTGAACAAAGCGTTAATAGAATGTTTAACCGACTGTAGACCATCATTTCCAGTTTCTTGCTTAAACTCGTGACATTCATCGTAATTTATGAAAACTGTTTTATTTTCGAAAAAGACTGCCATTTTGGCCTGTTGCCAATGTCGTATTAAAAATTGTACAAAAGCTTTCTTGAAGTTAGTTTCGCGCAGTTCTGTCGACAGAGCGGATTTTAATCTCATGTCCCCTGTTATTAAGTATTGTCGGTCTGATGAAATACCTCTTTTGTTTCTTTCATAGTCTTTAATTGATGGCGATAAATATTGATCAAATACCAGATGAATTTTATGAGCTTTTATGGCGACGAGCTTTTTCAAAATACTTGTTGATATTTTAGCATATGTAATGTCAGTCTCTCGTAGAGTATACAGATAAAAAAATCCGTCAATAATCATAACATCACATCTATAATTAGTTATAGTACTTGAATCGTCTGGTCCTACAATACGATGTAAAAGCGCGCTTTTTGCTGTTGAGTAAATCGATCCGTCCAAATGACAAAAACAAGTTGGCAGTGGAGTCAATGGAAATGTCATAATTTTAGGAACGTCCGGTTCATGTTTCAAGGAAATCACTAATATTCTACCGAATAAATCTCTCTGCATTTTTATAGACTTTTCTTTATCAGTAACTTTCACAGTCTGTTTCTTATTTCCAGATACGAAATTTAAAATTTTATTCAATTTGATTGCTTTTTCAAAACGATCCGGTGACTCAGAACATTCCTTAATGAATTCATTTTTTAAATTAGTACCCAAAACATTTACATTTGACAGAAAATTAGCTATCTCGGCCGAAGCTGGTCTCCCTGTACTGATGTTATAAAGTAAAGTTTTGTCGATTTCAGGATCGAAAGGATTCATATAATTCTTTTTTATAGTATCAACTAACTTTTTTACCCTGGCAGTGCTTTTGATAATGTTATGAGGTTCTAAATCGGCTGTCGTATCTTGATTTTTTTTAAGACCAGCTTCAGTATGAACATGCGTAGTCAATGTTGATCGAAAACAATGAGATTTAGACCATTTTTGTCGAGCGCTTATCGAATTTGTAAAGCAATTGATTCCTGTTAGCCGTCTACCTGCATCAGCATTGTAAGTTTGCTCGAGAGTTAAATCAATAGGCATTCGTGAAAATGACTTATCGGTACGTTTAATACCAAAAAAGCCTTTTCGCAGTTGGTAGGCTATATAAGGATGAGTTTGTGAAACTTTCAAAAGTTGATCGATGTACCAAAGAATCCATCGACAATAATTAACTTGGTTGAACACAAAAAATAAATCAGCGAGTTTGTTAATCATAATTTTGTACATATCAAAATCACCCATACGAATACTTCGCGAAAATGTTTGGTAGTTATTTATATATTCCACGTACATTAAATAAAATTTTGGAGTTAAACCGTATTTACCGTCGAGAGTTTCTTGTACGTACTGTTCATACTGATTTATCAAGTCAATTAATTCAGCGTGTGCTGTATTAACAAAGAAGTTTTTGTCTATTTTTTTAGATTTCAAGCTGACGATTAATATCATAAGCTGATCGCTAATTTGCATGTCATGTAGTTTAATGAAACTCTCAAAATGTAAAATTTGAATTGCCAAAGCAGCAATCGGATGCAGCTTTTTGCAACGATTGAAGTGTTTCCCGCTCAAAAATCCACTCACAGACCCAGAAGCTAACAATTCGCTTTCTACCATGACATGCGTTAAGCCACAGTCATCGATAAATTTTCCGGTAGCCTTGAAATAAGCACACTGTATGTGAAATGCACCAAGATGAATAAATAACTTTTGGTACTTTGGGGTTCTTTGAGTTAGTAAAATTGATTTAAATTTTTCATCAGCTTGAATTTGAAAAGCCACTTTAGCTATTGCCAAATCGTACGAAACTTGAATTTCCGGTTGTTTACATTCTCTAGCTATTTGTTCACTCATTTTGAGCGTTGCTGCAACGACCCTTCGTTGTGTTGGTGACTCGTTGATTGGCGTTAAATAGGATACTCTCTGTTTGATGGTGTCATCAATAACAACTAGACTATTAAATCCAACCCACATGGGCGTTCTAGGTACTTCATAAAATTTTGAAATAACCCAGCATTTATCTAGCATACGTGCAAATTTGTAAGATGTATCATTGACCGTTCTCAACTCATCGTCAACCGGTAACAAATTAGCTCGTATTTTTGGTTTTCCTATATAATCATCGATTAGGGTATCTACACCCTCAAACCGACGTCTTTTCATAAGAGGCGATGTCACTGGTTCAAGGTCAATGGTGTTAGTGTCACTATTATTCAAATTAACGGCCGAATTATCGCAATAGCTATCAAAATCTGGATAAAATTCTAGCATTAATTGGTTAATGTCGTTGCTCAACAATTCCCTTATTTCGGAGTTGTTATTATCGAAAATATTTTGATATATTATTCCTACTGTATCGTGCAAAGTATCTTTTCCACTACTAGTTTCTGTAAAGCGATCGAAATTATCAAATGACACCCCAGTGAAACATTCTATTAGCAATTCGATATCATCCGGGCAAATGACAGATCGATTAGTTGAAGCATACGTTGCTTCGGTTTCTAGTTGCTCCACAATGTGATAGCTACTGCAATGTCCAAATTTATTTAACAGATCTACAACATTACGACTACTTGTCATACTTTTTAAGGCTATTCCTAAACATAAATGTTTCCAGGGTTTAATCCCTCCATGGGTTGCATTATAAATTAAATCATAGCACACCGACTTGACTTTCCTTTTCAAATTTTCGCTTTTGACGGATCTGGGATCGCTACCACAAATCATGCCTTGTACTAATTGATACAATCCAGGCGGAATAGTTAGGCACTCACCGTTGATAACATCAGTAGCTGAGATATCTTTTGGGAGTGTTTTTTTTTCTATGGAATAAATTTCTTTTCTGATTTGTAAACTCAACTCTAAAATACGTTCAGATTTAACTAACTGTGTTACTTGTTCATTAGTTATTTCAATTCTATCTGCACTCGTAATTATTTTCAGTTTTTCTTTAGCAACGGTAAATATTTTGATTTCAGATCCAAACTGTGCAACTAATTTACTTTCCAATTTGTAAGCGGTGAAAATTTGATGAAATGTTCCGAAAGCAGACTTGTATTCTGTCTCAAGCAATGTCCGAGCGCAATTGACTAAATATGGTAATAAAATGAGTCCTCTATTCTTAATAACTTTTTCCGAAACCAACAAAAAAATTTCATCATAAACTCGCGCATAAATTTCTCGAGAAACGTGCCATTCGCCATACGAAGCTTTTGTTGGCGCAAGAGAATGCGATTTATAATATGCAGTTCTGCACGTTACGTGAAAAAATATGGGATCATCATCATTTAGACCATTTACGTATTCTATCATTTTTTTATCGTTAATTTCCTTGGCATTTGCTTTGATTTTATCTTTGAATGCTTGGGTCTGTGACACACTAATCTTAACGCGTTTACCGTGCACTTGCTTTCGCAATTTACCGCAAAATACGCACTCATGTTCTACGACTTTTCCATCCTCGCCAATGAGAACATCACCTTGCGGCTCATTATCATCTTTGTCATTGCTAAAATACAAAAAAGATTTAGCGTACACTTTTTTCACAATAAAAGCTCATTTGATAAATTCATTAAATAGCATAAAACAAAAAGCATGACAGCAAATGAACTGTTCAAGTACCCACTTGGTAATGTAAACAAGCTGTGTCTTTCTAGACAGTTTTGCTACCTGCGTCCCCAATCGCTCTCAGAAAATTTCCATCGTTGGTACAATATTTTGGCAAACGTATCAAATGTTCTGCTACTGTAAATCATCGGATTTCCCACATAATTGATATTTCGATTACAAATTATTAATCGAAGTATCAAATAAATTTCATACGATTAAAATTGTGCATTTTACAAAAAATGTCAGCATATAACTCGGATTGAATACTTTTTTTTGGGAAATTTGTACTATTAGGCAAATAAAAAAATCTTCAATTACCTGTCAGTCGTAGACGTTGAGGATTTACTAGTTCCTGCTTCAGCTTGATCATAATCCACCATAGGGGAGTTTGAGCGGGAAGCTAATTGAGAACTTCTCCGGCGATACGGCCTCACTTTTTCACTTTTTTCATACTGACTACTCGATAGAGCAGTAACATTTTTGTAGCAAATACTGTGATAACCGTAAGTGTCTACGTGAGCCGACGTCAAATCTATACTTTTATACTTTAACTGTAACACGTTTCTAACGTGTAATGCTTTACGGCATTTTTCTAAAGATTCAACCGTGAATTTTATAATTGGAGAGTTATTTTTATCCCTCATACTTTTCACTTCACAATCATTAATTAAAAAACACTTTAATTTCTTTGGAGAATTACTCGAAATCATGATGGAAGAAATAAAACGAACGAAAGATACAACACTCTACTCCGACCGTTAGTCACCGACTAACAGCGCCGGAGTTAAGCAGCATCTGCTCTCCCTCCAAGGTCATAGTGTAAGGCCCGTGCCGAAAAATGTTAC
Source organism: Amphimallon solstitiale (assembly GCA_963170755.1). NCBI lineage: Eukaryota > Metazoa > Arthropoda > Insecta > Coleoptera > Scarabaeidae > Amphimallon > Amphimallon solstitiale. The sequence goes on from CAUJHA010000152.1 coordinate 23,904, forward strand.
CTGCTCGGACCCACATTTTTCGGGAGGGTAGTATACAATTATATACCTGCGAGAGAGCACGAAAAATCCGTGAGAATTTTACTTCAAAGTATCGTCTTATGTTGAAATCAACAACGTACTTTTTTATTCAAATTGCAGCGTTGTCAAAAAAAAAAAAAAAAAATAAGGTTAAAAATGTTCCTATAACGGCTGCTAATAATCTCGCTTTTTCATATGGCTTCATTTTAATTATTAGCTTACATACTTGCCCCAGCCACAGTTGAAATTAAAAACACGCGCGTTATCGCGCTGTAAAGACGAGTTGCGGCCGGCCGCGCGGTACGCCAGAAACTGGGAAAGCGGCTTGAAATCGGACGCGCTACGAAAAATGAAATAACTCAGCGAATTTTCAGCGTATCGCGATGATTTTTTTTTTGATTTGGGGTAGAAAAAAACAATATTTCTAGTGGTGTCAATGAAAAAGCTCTGGATGATAACGACTTCGAATGCTATCGATTTTACATTTACGTCGACCTTATTTAATTTTTTTAAAAGGTTTTCCGACCAGATACATTTCTGGCACTGTTTTGCCGTTCTTAGTTGAGGTCCCTAGAAGCGCAAAAAAAATTTTTCACGCGTGTACCATGTCGTTTTTTTTGACTGATTTTCCCGAACTTTGGATCGCTTCTGGCGAGGGTTTTCCGACCGATCCCGTTTCTGGCATTAATGCACCGCTCTTAGTGAAGGTCCCCAAATTCATGTGAAAAAAATTTTACGCGTGTACCTTGTCGGTTTTTTCGTAGGGATTTTCCGAATCTCTGAGTCGCGTCTGGCGAGGGTTTCCCAACCTTTTTCATTTCTGGCATTAGTGTACCGCTCTTAGTTGAGGTTCTCACATTAGCATGCATCAATTTTCACGCGTGTACCTCATCAGTTTTTCCGGCACATTTTTCGTCGTGGAAAACTGGCTGTAATTTTCTTTTGCGGCCTGAACGAACAGCCAGAAATGCCATTCGGGGTTGTAGTAAGTATTTTCTTACAGTTCACGAACTCAAACGCCGTGTACCAAATCGATGCTGTTTTTTGTAGCTAGCTCTCCGTCTAAAAGCTCAATAGTTTTTGATTCATCGGATTTATACTTAACGTTACTGATTTGGCCGGAATGGATTTTGAGTAACACTTGTTATACTACTGCGGTATACGACAAGGATGAAGCTTAATTGTTTCTGTAAATGATACATGATCAAATTATATTTCACAATTTTCCTTTTACTTATAATTCATAAGCATTTGTCTACCGGTATATACGTTGAATAATATCTTAATACCTGTGTATAAATAAAGGCAGGTGTACAACATCAAAATTATAGTAAATTATCGTTAATCTATTGCCTTTTATTGAGAGGGACTATTGCGATATAATAAAACGACCTCTATTCAATTCCCTTTTCGTGTTTCCTTCCCAACTAAATAACCTGTTCGTGTCACACAGGACCAGCCCTTTGAAATTCGAATGGTCGAATCAATTATTCAGAAACAATTTCTGGGAAAATCGTTAGACAGAGGCGGTGTGTGTTCCCCGGCGTTCACTGACGCGCGTAAATATTGCACCAGATTATAAAGTTACCCGCACACTTGTTAGCCCGAAATTGCCGCACGTGTACCTACCAACCTCCCACTGTATGGCAACGAACGGGTAGAATGCATTAATTTAAATTATAATTCAGCATTAGGTGGAATCTGTGCCGCGGGGATCGCTCAATACGTTGCTGTGTATACAAGCATCGGTATGCATTCATTAACCTCATCAATATTCGCCACCATCGGCAATACAGTATTAGGGGATTACTGCGTTCTTATTCTGTGTAATGAGTTGAGTCGACGAATTTAGTTAGTTACTTTGAGGATGTTCCGATTTGGTAATCTACATTCAATTCGGCTTATAGTTTGAAACTCCAAATCTATGAATTATTATTTGGACACAAATAAATCAAAACTTCTACTGTGTACAGGTACCCCGTTATCCGCTGACTCCGTATCCGCGGTTTCAGTCATCCGCGATTTACCTATGATGAGCAGAAAACGCGTTATATCAATAAATATAGAAGTTATAGGAGCATTTGTCGATATATCGTCGTATATATGAGTCATCCCCTGAATTCGGCGCTATCTTATGATAAGTTAAACAAGTTGGAACGTGCTTAAGATGCCACTCGCTTTTATTTGTACATATAAACGCTCCTGTTAACTATGAGTTTAGTACTATTCGAATTGTCGGACAAGACAGTGCTTGCAATAGTTTATAAATAAAGCAAGTAAATTTGAAAATCATTTTAAAATGGCTTCTAAACCAAAAAGAAAACGTGAAATGCTCACTATTAGTGAAAAAATAAAAATCATTAATATGATTGAATAAAAAAAAAATCTATTGCAACTGTTGCTAAAATATACAATAAAAACGAATCTTCGATACGAGAAGTGTTAAAAAACAAAGATAAGAAGATTCGAGCTAGTTTTTCTAGTGCACCCCAAACTGCAAAAGTTGCAACCACAATACGTAATAAAGTCTTACTTAAGGTAGAAAATGCCTTAAATTTATGGCTGGAAGATATGACAAGAAAACATATTCCTATTGATGGCAAAGTGCTACAACAAAAGGCGTTGGTTTTATATGAAGATATGCAGACCCAAGATTATACTGAAGAGGAAGGAAA
>CAUJHA010000153.1:0-57698 GCA_963170755.1 Amphimallon solstitiale
GCGGTTAAATATTAATATACAGGGCGTTTCAAAAGTAAGGATTTAGAAAAAGCAAGATGGCGAATTCAAGATGGCCACCACTACAAAAAACATAACGAATATGGTCGAAGCTAGACGCGGCTGGGGTGCCCTAAATTTAATGAATACACGTTTGAAATCGTATATGACGTCAATTGCAATCATGTGTGCAACTTATCTTGTTTTCGCGCGATCATTGTAAAAATATGAATTTTAATTAGTCTACTTACCGCAATAAGCATTCGCACGGCACCACACACAATGCAATACTGAAATTATTTTAAACGCGGCCACCCAGGCTTTGGAGATGGCGCTGTGGTCGGCGCGCAAATTTAGAATTAAATACATTTTTTCCTAATTTAAATATACAGCATGGTCTCTGATGACATAACTATAAACATATCAAAGTGTTGGGGAAATAAAAGATTAGCTTCTTTAGACAAAATTTATTTTTTATATATAAATACATTAAATTTATTATCAAGTATCACATTTATAGAGCAATCAATTACAACTATTTTGACACCAATTACAATTAGCAATGTCGCCCAGTTTCATTACTTCATAGTCATAATGAAGAGTATCAAAAGAAGTATGTAGCACTTCTAACATTAGAAAAGCGTTTAATGAATTTGAATGATCCTCTATTAATTTAACAATATTGCTATATAGATCACCACTTAAATTTATACATGATTTCAACAATGTATTATAAAATATCTGAAACTCACTATCTGCGAAAAATGATAATTTACATTTAATTAGTGGTTGCAACTTATACAAATTATTATATGTATCCTTCGATAACACCATTTGCTGATTTCGACTACTTATTCGTATAACACTAATAGTTTTATATGTCGATGATTCGATTCGGTGGTTAGGACTGCAACCTTCAGTTTTGTAAAATTCCTCCCATTCCTCCAATGTGAAGAATATACAGTTTGTCGGGGAACGAAGCTGAATGATGGGGACGTATCCAGCTGCTGGACTAAGGCCGATGTTGAGCCACTTGGAACCACTTTTGTTTAGAAAGTATGATGACTGTCCAATTAGTTGTTTTTCCTTAACGATGTTGGCATCAATCATTTTAAGAGATTCATCAATAAATTCATTATAAGTTTCTGGAAAGAAATAAAAAATTATTGAATTATTACTTTAGATTTAATTGTTTTAAATCTTACTAGCTTCCATTTTAATGTTTATGAGAAATTAAGTGCACAACTGAACTGATACTTAGACAAACTGAGACCGGTTTTACGTTTGAAGAGTATTATATCAAATATTAAAGATAGTGGGGATACTTACTTAATTTGAAGCGGCGGAATAGCTGCACCCGAGGCATGCGCAGCGACCATCTAAGGAGCTGGTAAATCGATCTTATAGTGTCCCCAGGCCAGAGTGTGGATACCATCCCCACTAATAAAGCGTTTATCATCGTGAGGTGATAAGGCTAGTTTATTTTGCTCGACCGAATAGATATTGTGTAATTTAGTCCTAAATAGGTTCTGTTTCTTTAATAATAAATTTTGTTCGAATAAACAGCCGCGATAATCCGCCAAACTGATTTCATCTCGCACAACATTCTTTTTTATACCCTTAGCTTTTTTAATTTCCCTACCCTCAACCGCTAGGGCATACATTTTCGCGCGCAATCCAACAAACTCACTCATTATATTACCAGCGTTTTCATCTTTAAATAAGCCTAAAACAGCCTTGTTTTGAGGTGCTATGTTGTAGACATTATTGGCCGAAAAGTTCGATGTATCGAATTTTGAAATATTTTTCTTAATGTCGCCGTATATATCATTACTCTCCACTTTTAAAATAAAACTGTCCGTATCCATATAACATAGACACACCTTTTCTGCATACTCGCGCTTCAAAAAATTATAATAAAAGTCATACATTAACTCCTTCGATAGCTCCAAGACGGAGAAGCCAATATAAATAGGTTTATTATATACAACTTTTAACCTCTCCATCTGGATAGCTACAAAGTTTTCCGAAAAGATGCTAATACTCTTAAAATTTGGTTTCGCGATTAAACTACCAGCCCCGCGACTTTTACCATGGTCCTCCCAATGTGTGACCAATTTGACATCTACGCGCTTATCAACATTCTCCATGGTTTTACCATATACAGAGTTGTTCATAAGCTTGTAGAAGTCTTTTTCAAAATCATTTTTAGCTTGCTGACGTAGGCTGGTGTTTAGATCGATATAATTTTGAAGCCAGTTTGACTGGGTAAATTTTAAAACGCGATGAATTTTGGTGATTTTCAGGCCGAAATGTAACGCTTGCTTTAATGTTCTATAGTGTATGACATATTTCTCCTTATTTTGCAAATTAGCGATCAGCTTTTTATTTTGAAATTTAGATGTGGGAGGTACCATGTTTTCGGAGAGAAAAGGTAAGTCGTTATGCTCATCATGCAAAGTTACAGGATACTCGACATCTACTTCCAAAAAATAGCCAATCTGTGAATCATCAGCGACCCCCGAGATATTTAAATTGTCAATTTCATCTTGACTAGCCCAACTAAACCCGCCGAATGGTAGATACTGCGACATTGCCCACCCATACAAATTATTGGCGTCCCAATAAGCTAAATATGAACTTGGAGCACTCGCATCATAATTGGTCATATATTTATTATTTGCTGTAGCGTGCCGCAAAGATACCTGACACAACCCACCCCTGATACTCCGCTTAACAAAATGATGCATATCGATGTCAGCGAGTAGCTCCAGTTCAATTTTGGTATGCTTCAACATAGCATCCCAAGACAGGCCAGGGCTGGTGTAATATTGTGCCGGATCCAAACTATATGTATCACGACAAATTTTTCTAAAGTTTTCGAAAATATCAGCCAAAAGTAAAACATCGGTTTTTAAATATAAATTCGAATATTCTAATAAATTTTGACATTTAAACGTAGTCCAAACAGTTTGTGCATGTTGATACTCCGCAACCGAAATATCATCATTAGTTAATGAATTGAAAAAATCGCGCTTTGCCGGTAAGGCCGGTTCTTGCAATCGCCCAAAGGTATCTATATATTGGTAAGGGAAAATACCCTTCTTTCTAATTAATTCGAATTCTGAATCTACGGGGAACGCCCGTCTAACATTTTTGAAGTCTTGTGAGTCTAAATTTTTCGCTAGTTTATCAATAGAAGACGCCATGAACCGAAAACTATCTAAAAACCGTAGATTTATATAAACATTTTGTTTCTCGCCCGATTTATCCGCATAATCACCGACCAAAACTTTCGCGCTAAAACTAATATACCGTTCTTTATTAATCGGAATTACATCAATATATAAATTTTGTTGTGCCAAATCTCTTAAAAATAGATGGCTATCGTACCCGCTCAAATTATGAAAAAAGATAGGGACAAATTTCGGAATTTTGAAGTTGAGGTTACAATTAGAATGAGCGGCCCCTCGAAACGCTCCCGTAATGTGGCAGTGGTCTCTCACTCTATCTCCGTTGAGAGATAGTTCACATATGTGGCAAATCACGGCCTCATTATATAATTTTTGTTCGCTATTATTTAAATAATTCATCGGCACGATAGTCTTTAAATAGTTTTCATAGATTAGCTTAACGTCTTCTATCAATTTTTCAACAAACACCGTTGAGCAATCTAAACCGGCATACGTGACAAATTTATTTAAATTTGCATCAAACGAACACACAATTTGATATGCAAAACTATAAGGAATATGTTTGAATGTTGTATTTGTGTACGAATTAGATGGATCACCGCTGCATGTGTGAATTGGTTGGAGAATACTTTCAAAGTCGGCGTAAACAACAAAAGGAACGGACATTTTCTTATGATGACTATCAAATCTTAATATATTTTGGGGTATCATATCTCCAAATTTAGTTTTACGCGCATCAGTTGAGGGTAGTACTGTATAGACGTGATTACAGTCATTCTGTTGATGGGTGTTTAATTTTTCAACAGTACTGAATCTCACTAAACACCCATCACAGATGTGAACCTCGCCGTTATGCCTATTTATTTGAGATGAAACTAGTCTGGAGAAATTTTTAATTAATACATAATGCGATTTGACTCCGTCTTCCAAAAGTAATAAATTGACGTGAACAGCTTTCCTGTTCCGCGTAAAATAAATCGGCCCCACCACCTCATGATTTTTTGTGTCATCATTTATAGCCAAAGCGTATACGTTAATACTTAAATTATTTAATTGTTCAATTTTAGAAATGTCTTTAATTTTAACCGGGAATTTAATACCTTCTAAATTTAGTACGCTGGAGTAATGAGGATAACTACCCACTCTCTCCACTTTTTTGTTGGCAGGGTGGAGTGCTGCTACTAGCGACCAACACAGGCATGCGTCATCGGAGTTCTGAATGTTGACGCACGCTTTTTTGTTTCGGATCGAGGGGGGTAGTTCCAAGTAAGATGATCCCCCAAGAGGTTGGTAGGTGTTTATGTTAACCTCTAAATGCGAGACCATCTTAAGTGCCCAATTACTCCCTCTCTCCGAAAACTCTTCCGCTTTCGACTTTATAATAGCGGCCGCCTGGTCAAAAACGTCCTCTAAGTCCGAAGACTCGGTGACAATGATGTATCGGGTGTTAAACGATTTTAAGTCGGCTATTTCCTCATCTGCTATCACTTTAACATAATGAGCAAATAGCTCTAACTGCACCTTAACACCCGATACAGCCCTCGCCAGAACATCTTTAATTAGGCGGCACACTTTAATTTTTAAATTGGCCAGAAAATTAACAACATCTAAATTTTGTTTACCTAAAATTTTGTAGCTCGCGACCCGGTTTTTGAATGAAGAATTAATTTTGAACACACCATCCTGCAGCATAAGTGTGTTATTAATCAAGTGCTGTTGCGAGCGAAGATGTCCCCTATATAGAGAATTATTACGAAAACTCAACCCGCAACAGCTTACCTGAGACACCTCTCGACTAGTAGATGGAGCAGCATCCGCAAGTCTATTAGAGCTTGTGGATGGTGCTACATCTACTTTAACCATCTTCTTAGATGGTCCACCAACATGCTGGCATGACTCCACGCCCTCCCCACAAATATCACATTGAAAATTGCGGTGGAGGGCATTTACATGCCGCTTCAAGTTATCACGGCGGCTGAAGGTTTTTTGGCATATGCAGCAGTTCATTTCTGTAAAGAAATAAAAAATAAAAATCAAAATTGAAATAATTAGGAATTTTAAAGAAAAATTATCATATAATAATTCAAAATATCTTGAAAAAATGTGTCAGATTGATATGAAGCATCACTGTATATCAAAAAATACTGTTTATAATATTTAAAAACACCCCAAATAATTTAAAAACATATGTTAATATGTACCGATTTTACTAAAAATCTAATGAGATATCAAGAGTACACTCGTAAATATAAAATTTGCTATAGCGGTTTATAGTATAAAAATATGTAGGATTTATATTAAACACCACTGTATACTGTTTATAATGAAATATTATAAAAACAAATTTAAAAAACTAAGTGATTAATATTTACAAAATACATTGAAGAAGAAATTTAAAAAAATAATTATTACTTACTGTTCTAATAATAAGAGCTCTAACTAAAAACAATAACGATGTACTCTCAACGAGGTTGCAGTGTTTACTGAAGTTTAGAATAAAAAATATTCTATTTTATTCAAGCATTAGTAAAACAATTGTATGTGTAAACTACTACTTCCGGTCTACCGAATTTAATAAAAATCTACACCACTGTATACTGTTTATAATGAAATATTATAAAAACAAATTTAAAAAACTAAGTGATTAATATTTACAAAATACATTGAAGAAGAAGAAATTTAAAAAAATAATTATTACTTACTGTTCTAATAATAAGAGCTCTAACTAAAAACAATAACGATGTACTCTCAACGAGGTTGCAGTGTTTACTGAAGTTTAGAATAAAAAATATTCTATTTTATTCAAGCATTAGTAAAACAATTGTATGTGTAAACTACTACTTCCGGTCTACCGAATTTAATAAAAATCTACACCACTGTATACTGTTTATAATGAAATATTATAAAAACAAATTTAAAAAACTAAGTGATTAATATTTACAAAATACATTGAAGAAGAAGAAATTTAAAAAAATAATTATTACTTACTGTTCTAATAATAAGAGCTCTAACTAAAAACAATAACGATGTACTCTCAACGAGGTTGCAGTGTTTACTGAAGTTTTAGAATAAAAAATATTCTATTTTATTCAAGCATTAGTAAAACAATTGTATGTGTAAACTACTACTTCCGGTCTACCGAATTTAATAAAAATCTAATGAGATCGCAAGAGGGGACATATTACACTCGTAAATAGAAATCAGATATATTACACTCATAAATATAAAATTTATTTGAAATTAAAAAATAGTTTCAAAATAACTTAAAAAATATGTATACCATTTCTAAAATGAATATTAAAAGCACTACTAAATAAATTTGAAACTAAAAAATAGCTTCAAAAAAAATATCCTTATGAATATTTAAAAAATACTATACACATTCAAAATAACTTAAAAATATGTATAATACCAATTCTAAAAAGAATATTAAAAGCACTACTAAATAACTTTGAAATTAAAAAATATCTTTATGAGTACATTTGTAAGCCGTTTGATTGCTAATAGAAAAATATATAAGATTTTCAATGTCCATAAAAATACTGTTTATAATGAAAAGAAATTTAAAGCCGGGTAATATCCGTTTAATGTGATTAATATATGTAAATAAATTAAAGAAAATAGAGTTTTAAAAACTACTTACCGATTTAATATATGGACGTCACTAAAAACAATAACGGTGTACACTCGAGAAGACCAAGATGCTGAATAAACTTTAGAATAAAAAACTGGTACTTGAATAGGCTTTTATTTAGTGCATCGTTAGATATGTGTCTTTATCTTACATATTGATATGTTTCATATGACCTTACTTGTTAACCGCATAATACAACTTTCATTTTCTATTACACACAACTGCATGTAGTTGTCCTAGATTACACGCTTTAGCTTTCTGTTAGAAACAAACATGCGGGCTCTCGAATTAAAAAATTAATCGCGTAATTGTGTGTTCTTTGCTTTATTGTCTTAAAACTATTTATTTATGTCTATAGTATTTTAACATTCTCTTCAGAAAAAAACATGTTTTATTATAACTTTTATTTGTAAAACAAAATCTAAAATTTGAGTTTCGGACATAATGACTTTTGTTTAAAATTAGTAGGAATATTGGTAAAATTATATGTTTCACTGAAGTAAAACTACTACCTGTCTAACAATTTTACTGAAAATCTAATCAGATATCAAGAGTACATTAGTAAATATAAAATTTGTTATAGCTGTTTGATTACTAATAGTAATGTCCATAAAAATATTGTTTATAATGAAGAGAAATTTAAAACCGAGTAATAAATGTGAATATGATTAATATTAGAGAAGAAGAAATTTAAAAAATAATTATTACTTACTGTTTTAATAATAAGAGCTCTAACTAAAAACAATAACGATCACAGCGTTTTACTAAAAGTTTAGAATAAGAACTATTATATTAAAGCACAAGTAAAACGCAATTGTATCTTATCTTGTATGTTACTTAGATACGTATGTAATAACAACACATTCTTGTGAATTGCTTTATGCACTTAACTTTCTGTTTCAACTAATGCGGGTAAGCCATTAACATTTTACACATTATACGCATGTTTTATTGTGCTTCTCTTTAATGTATACGTATACAGCATGATACTCTGTGACGAATTAAATATATGGCACGATTTGTATGTCAATATATACAGCGCTCCAAAAGTGTTGAACGAGGAAATAAAAGATTAATTTATTTAGTTAGAATTTATTTTTATATACAAACAGATACAAGTAAATATACTAAACTATTCTGAGAAAATCTTGTAGTATTCTAACATTGTGTAATGCACAAACACAATAATCTTTAGTATGAAACAGGCAAGTTGAATTCGTCTTATCTAACTTAATGCTATTTTTATCACATTCTAAATTAATTATTACAGAATTAGGTAAATAATTTTTTAGAAACATTTTTTTCTGATGACCTTTCACATAAATGCGGTCACTGTAGTGAACAAATCTACTTAAAATATTACTTATTTCGGAGTAGGGTATATAGCCATCATTATATAGTAAACCATGATGATTTTCTTTTAACCACAATACCTGACGTAATTCTTCACGTGTTAACTTATTGTAAGAGATATTAGACTTGAAAATGAAATGTGCCACTTTTACACCATCACTAATTGCCATTTCCTTAAGCATAAAACCATTTTTTAATTGAAATCCCTGTAGATCAATAATTACATAGGAATCGTGTTGTGATGAAGTCAAGTTTACATTTTTTTCCCTTCTATCAAATATTGTTAAGCCACACTCACAGCAATGCACCGACGTATCATCATCAAAATTATCCATCAAGAAATTATTTTCTTAACTGTTCCCGTAAGAGGTTGATATTCCACCAAGTTATCATGTAAAATGAGGCAGTATACTACGGTATCTGGTTTAAATTGTTCTTGACACTCTATCTCAAGCTTGATATCAACGCTTGAGGAAATTAATGATTCATTTTGCTTGGAGCAGTCGATTAAATAAAGAGCATGGTCGTGAAACTGATTATAATCCAAAAGTGGTTGGTTTTGGCGACCGTAATAGCTAGATTGGAAATTTGAATACGCGTGATATGCAATAGCATATCGTTTGAGTCCCATATTTAAATTCATAGCTGTATAAGGATAGCTCTCCGAGTTTAAATATAATTTTAGATTAGTAATTGCAGAATGGTCAAAGTCGGAGGAATCTGCTTGGGGATTATCCTTCTTCTTAAGTTGAAATCCCACTATAACATAACGAGGTTTCTCCAAGTTTGTGCTGGTTTTGATAGGCCATATATCATTTTTCGTAGCGCGCAATGATGGTAGTTCGTGCAACTCCCACTTTCTGAATGGTATGTATATCGATTTGTTTTCTCGAAGAGCCTGTAGCAGTTTCAGGCGAGTCTTATCGTTTACAGTAATGTGTGGCACATACCATTCAATCTTTTCTATTTGTATGGTTGCCTTCTTCGTACCATCAGCCAAATTGTTTTTATAACAATTATCGTCAGTTTTACTGCGATTCAGTATCAATTCCTGACTGACATTCATTACTATCTGCTTGTAATCATCAAATATTCCAAAACAAAATTTGACTGGCAAAACGGCGTTGAACTCATTTACGGAGAAGGTGGGTTGTTCATCCTTGAACGGACACCAACCTGCCATTTCAAGCATCTTAGATTCATTCGGATTGTAGGAAACGTATGCCTTCATTGTAGTAGTGATGCCAGGCTTCATACAACGATCAATCTCCACACCGTTAATTTCATATCGCATCTGATCGAATAGAAAAGCATACGCATTGTTTGTTAGTTTACATTTACCCGTTCCAGTAGTCTGCTCGTTGAATTTACCCTGTATGTGAATGAAGCTTTCACTTGGTAAAGTGTAAATATCTTGATGTTGAATGGGGATGCGAATTTCATCATTTAGGTTAAAGTTATTTGCTCGTGGATAGTAGACATGGTATTGCTCCTTCACTATGGCATCATCGAATTTTAATCCTTGGAATATCTGCAACTTTTCCATTTTTCTCGATCACCTTCAAACCAATAGATTTTAGAAAAGCAATGTTAGCCGGTGTTAATCGATGTTGCGCGCGTGACTGAATGACTGTGTGTTCGTTAGATCTGCGCGTTTTATTGTTTTGATTATTGAATGATAGACCCATTTTCCACCTCACGACAATCTCTTTAGTTCGAGACGCACAACTATCTGCTCGCCACGGAAATCTACTGGGTCAGAGTCTTGATCTAATAAGGTGAGGGTAATATTACTAATTCTTTTCGTATTAATCGGCAAATAAACAATATTTCGTGGATGTACGTTCAGGCTGTAGCCCGGTGCCACAGAGGGTGCGAATTCAAATAATGTGTGTGCAAGATGTGTGTCATAGTACGTAGACGTTACGATATTGCACTCGATTCTTATAGTGACAACCTTTATAATCTGCACAGCGAGATCCGATTCATGATTTTGTCCAGCAACCAATTTCCGACTACTGAATCCCAACATTCGCCCAATAGAATCATTTGGCGTAAAATCAATGGTATACTGACTCTGTATCTCACATCTTAGTGTATTGTTGTTGGGCTTTATGGACAGCAATTTGTTTTTGTCGGTCACGTCACCAATTATTTGTTTCTGTAGGTAAGCCTCCAAATCCCCAATTTCATAGGAACCCGTAGGTATATCTATCACGTGATTATCGTAATAAAATTTGTTGTGTCCATCATATACATTCGGAATAGTATTATAGGTGTGCAGACCTATCAGACCAATTGCGTGTTCGTGTCGACTATCTAATTCAATTGGCGGATAGTAATCTGCAGTAAGCACATTACTAGTGCTGCTGAGCGTGAACGTACTCGACATGATACTAATGACATTCTAATCTCTACACACGGCTATATAGAAATTTTAAACACAAATGTCCACAATTTTTGGCATCAAAATTTTGAAATCGCGAATGATTGTAAATAATTTGACAGTTTTTAAAGTATTCTATCAATTCTAAAGGTGGCGATAAATTGCCGAATGAATCAAAATATTGAACTGTACGCTTCTTCTTACAATATGCAACCCAATGGGTTCCCGGTCCGGATGTCGAATCAAGATTAACGACTGCACACTCACTCTTCCTCGGTTTATTAGGCAAATCGTCTCTCATAAAGACACCGCGAAAGTTAGGTATATTTTTTCCAAACTTCAAAATATCTTTGTCTGTGAGAGCTCTTCGTGGCAGTCTGCTTAATAGTTTTTTGATTGTGGTTTTAAATACAACCCCAATCCTTTTCTGTACGGTTTCAAATACAGACCCTGACCATGTTTCCCCAATGCAACAGCCTCCATTGCTTTATTATGTCGTTGTGTTTCAGCCAGTAATTTTTGGGATGCCTTTGCTTTATTCACCGCCTGTGTAATTCCAGCGGCTCCTCCAGCAAGAGTGCCCAAAGCGCTTAACCCGGCAAATAGTGGTATTAGAGGAATAAAGCCCCCAGTTTTTGGTATAGGTATAATCCTTGGTGTTCGGATATTTTTTCTACCTCCATTCTTTCTAACCGCAATTTTGGCAGCGGTGAGTGATATTTTTGCTTGCTCCGCAAAATCCTTAATTTTTGAATTCTTCAGAGCTGATTTTGCTTGTGCTACAACGCCCCTTCTGAAAGGAACTCTTCTACTCTTAATACCAGCTCCTTTCATTCGCTTTCTACTACTCGTTCTCTTCATTTGTGTATTTATACCCATCCCTAGTTTTCTTTTAACTTTCATACTATTAGTCACCAACCAGCTAGCCGCTTTCTCACCAAGACTAGCGTCTTTTGACTTAACACGATTCCAAGCTTTTTCTTCAAGAATTTGATCTGCCTCGTGACGATCTTTAATATCCTTATTTTTGGAGTATGCAATGTCGTGCTCTTTACATGCAGAGTCGAGAGGGTTTATTCCAGGATCTCCTCGAGCCAAACGTTCTTTTACTTTCGTCCCAGGGCCGCACCACTGGTAGTGGGGCAAGTGTAGCTCTACAGGAAGATTGTTGATAAGTGTGTTTAGAACACCACCTCCTTCTTTGAATGCTAACATTTGATTGAATGATATTTGATTGGGTGAGCTCCCTAAATACACTTAGTACTGCATCATGCGTCTTGTTAAGCAGAAGCTTAACCTCCAAGTGAAAAATTTGGACAATGAATTACTGTCTGAAAATTTATATCGTAGACATAATTCATTACTGCCTAATACAATTCGATGTATAATATGCGGACCGTCCAATTGTGGAAAAACGAATGCCCTATTCAGTTTGATTATTGAAGAAAACGGTCTGAAGTTTCATAATATCTACGTGTACTCCAAGTCGCTCTACCAGCCGAAATATCAATTCCTGGAGAAGGTGGTTAATAATGTTAAAGGTATAAAGTATTTCAAGTATACCGAAAACGATAATATTCTAGATCCAAGTGAAGCATTAGAAAACTCTATATTTATTTTCGATGATGTGGTGTGTGACAAGCAAGATAAAATTAGATCGTATTTTAGTATGGGGCGGCATAAGGCCATCGATTCTTTCTACTTATGTCAAACATATACCCGTATACCTAAACATTTAATTCGAGACAATGCTAATTTTATTATTTTATTTAAACAAGACGATCTAAATCTTAGACATATATATGACGATCATGTGGGCACCGACATGAATTTCGACCAGTTTAAATCAGTTTGTGCAGAGTGTTGGAAAAATAAATATGACTTTCTCACAATTGATAAGGATAGTAACATAAATGAGGGTCGCTATCGAAAAATGTTTGATTGCTTTATATATTTGTAAATGAAGATAAATTTGTCAATCTAGTATTGATATTCAGCCGTGTTAGACGTGATAAAATGGAAGAAGTAACGGAAGCGCACGATGATACACCTGTAGGTTGTTGTGACATCTGTTGTTTGTTCTGTGAATGTATTTCAACTTTTCTACTATGTATTTTCTATTAGTCATTAAGGACAGGCCGCTGTGATAACATCAAATTATAACTTTGAACATTATAGAGAGAGCTCTTCAAGCATTGTATAAGCCGTTCAAAAGCTGTTTAGAAGCTGTTCAAAGCTGTTCAAAAGCTGTTCAAAAGCTGTTCAAAGCTGTTCAAAGCTGTTCAGAAGCTCTTCAGAAGCTGTTCAAAGCTGTTCAAAAGCTGTTCAAAGCTGTTCAGAAGCTCTTCAGAAGCTGTTCAAAAGCTGTTCAGAGCTGTTTGAAAGCTGTTAGAATCACTTCAAAATCTGTTCAACATCATTTAAATATGGCCACACAGAGCAGTAATGATAAAATTACATCTGAAATAATACGAGCTACCAAGTCCATTAGAAGGAAACATTTGGCACTAAAATCAGGTCGCTCTGATTATGATAAGTTAATAACAGAACATTTTAAGCCTGTTACCGAACCCCTTAGGAAGGTATTGAAAGATGTCGTTATACCAACAATTAAAAGTGAAACTAAGATGGAACCAAAGGATGAAAGTATGGATGAGGATGGTGAAATATTAAAGACGCCCCCAATAAAACTTCGACTGGAAAAACCGACAACACCAAAAAGGAGGGTTAGTATAACCCATGATCGTGCAATTCAAGTACGGCCCACCGGTATCGACAAAGGTGTACAACGTGATGATAGTGTATTTGAGTCTGACACAACACCAGTGGAAGTGGATCCTGAGAAATCATTTCAGCAGTATCGTACTCATTATAGGGAGATGCTTAGAAGGACACCTGAAATCGTCGATGATTATCTGGAACAGTACGAGTTAATGCCAAGGACTTACTTGGATGGTTTATTGGCTGATACCGCTGGTGAATATGATTTAACAACAGGTGTTCACTTCAATCCTATAACAAATAAATTTAAAATTGGCAACTCCATTTTAACCATTGACGGTAAAGATATTGTAATCGATAATGTGCGATATAGAGGAACTGGTGGTCTCTACGAATTAATATTTAAAGCTCGTCCGGAAGGTTTTACTAAAGAAGATGAAGCTCGATATCGGGCAATCTTAAAACAGACTAATGTACATCGTCGCGGATATGATCCTAACAAACAGGTGCAAGGTACTAAGAGTTACAAGTATGTAAACATCATTAGACCCCTTACATATGAGCGACATTCATCAACAAGTGCTGTTATTGATGGTGGTGGTCATTTAGGCGAAGAACTCATATTTAGAAATGAACCATACCAGTACGTTTACTGGGATAATATAAACGAACTGGTGGATCGTTTACGTTTACTGATAGCTTCCAAGCATTCAGGGAATAATGGTCATGCTAATGAGATAGCCTCAATAATAGAAGAGCTCCAGGAAGCTGGTGTTATCGAATATAATTAGAGGATTTTTAATCGAAGTATCTCAGTCTAAATACGAATGTCAATATGGATAGCATTGATAAATTTGGTCGGCATTTAACTAAATCAAAAACACAAAAATCTATACCGGCAGAGAACCTTCGTACACTTTTGGAGGCTAATACTGAAGGACATTACAATTTTAAAAATAAGCGGCTGTGTGGTGTTCAATCACCAGTAGAAGCTGATGACTGTGCAAATAAGGGTTATGTTGATAAAAAGTTTAGAGATGTTGATGATGTCATTAAAAAATCAAAATCACCGTATTATAATCAAATTACGGAGTTTATCAAGCTGCAGACTGACGTTGATGATTTAAAACGTTTGAAAACCAACATCACCAGCAAAACTGATGAGCTGGTGGATAGTGTAGATCGGATAAAGACGGTGTTTGAAACGTTTCAAAATAAAGTAGATAAGCTTAGCAATTTGGACAACAAGTTCAGACTTGAATTGGATGCTGTTGAAGGTAATATAAAACGAAATGATGTATCATACAAAAAATTATTGACAAACTTGGAAGCAAAAATCGATATTAAAATTAAGAAGTTAAGGACCGATAATGAGTAAAGTTAAACAAGATGTTGTCAATGAGTTGCATAAACCTGCTCGAAGAAGATTCAAAAGACGTCGTGTAATCATTAAAGGACTCGATGACTTGTGGCAGACCGATTTGATGGAATTTATTCCTTATGCCCGTGAGAATAAAGGTTATAAATACATACTCGTGGTTATAGACTGCTTCTCGAAATTTCTATGGACTCAACCGCTAAAAAGTAAAGCAAGTGTAGAAGTAAGGAGGGCTATGGAGAAAATTCTACAAGGACCTAGACAGCCTAAAAATTTGCAATCGGATAATGGACGTGAATTTTATAACGCGCAATTTCAAAAACTTATGAAAGAGCATAAGATAAATCATTATTCATCATATAGTACAATGAAGGCATCTATTGCAGAGCGTGTAATTCGTACGCTCAAGGAAAAGCTGTATAAGAAATTCAGTATGCTTGGTAAATATAGATGGGTCGATATATTACCGACTGTAACTGATTCATACAATGCGACTAAACATAGGACGATTAAAATGAGACCTCTTGATGTTAATAAGAAAAATGAAAAGAGATTGTTAAAAAGTGTTTATAATCATGTTAAAATAAGTGGAGCGAGGAAATTTCGAGTGGGTGATTTTGTTAGAATTAGTCGCCATAAGGGTGTTTTTGAAAAAGGATATACATCCAATTGGTCCACAGAACTATTTAAAGTTGTTAAAGCTAATATCACTAATCCAGCAACGTATGTTCTCGAAGACATGAGCGGGCAGCCCATCTTGGGTAGTTTTTACGAGCAAGAACTGCAAAAAGCGAAACATACAGATGTATACCTGGTTGAAAAGGTGCTGCGCAGAAAAGGCAATAAAGTGTATGTGAAGTGGTTGGGCCTATCAACTTCAAATAACTCCTGGATAAACAAACATGATGTACTGTAAATATTACTGAATTGTATATATATTTCCTTTATTTAATAATAAAACAAATGTTGAACTATTACATATACTTTTTATTCCTATATTTTGTGTAAACAAATTATTTTTTTATTTATTAATACAAAAACAACAATTTCTTCGAGCTGGTGGTGCGCCATCTATATGTTCCGTCTGCCAGGGCTGATTATAGTGTAGATAACATGGTAAGTATTCGTTGAGAACGTCTCTTTTCTTTGTGGGTATCAAATGCCAGTGTTGTTTAAGAGATTCAGCTGTGACCATGGTTTGTAGGACTGTTAATGGGATTTTACTAATTGTCGATTTACTTATGCCATCAAGTGTACCAAAATTATTATTAATTTGTCTAATAGCTCGATCAACTTTACCTTGCTGGTTTCCCATGTTAGAGTTTTATTTTTTTAATATCCACAATAATTTTGTAAAGGTCTATATCCCGTCTGAGCTTTCCTAATTCGGATTGATATTTCAGGATTCGTCGATTTAACTCTAATCTTAGTAGTTTCCGTTTACAGCTATTATACATTGTTAATCAATGATAAATGACACACTACTATATATTTTGTCTTAATATACTTGATGTGCATATATAACCCTACCCCCTCCATTATCAGCAAGTTGATGATCATAATCCAATTCTGGGTGGATATACTGTGGATACCAAGATAGTAGTTTCTTCGGTTTTCCCTTATATAAATTCAATACACTGTTACTTTCAATATCGAAAACACAAATCTCACATAAGTCCAAATCTGGTTCATTAAGCATCTCGAATTGTTCATAAATTAATCGCCTCGTTTCATCATTCATGCGCTGATTACAATGTTGTAACAGATTTACAAAGTTATCTATATCAAAATAATTTTGATTTTGATAAACAAATGCTGCCATAAACAGACAATCGTTTCTAATCAATGTTGAGGTAAAAATCCAATCGCGAATTTCAGCTGGCAAATCAACGTCTATTTCACTTAAGAATTCTTCATACTTTTTTATTCGAACTGCCATCTCTATAAAAATATCTCGCGAGAGTATAGGATGATATCACAATTATAACTAAAGTTATCCAAGTAATAATACTATTTGTATATCAAAATATGCTAGTAGTACGCATGAATACATGCTCATAGTCTAAATAAGTTAATCTTTTATTTCCCCAACACTTTGATATGTTTATAGTTATGTCATCAGAGACCATGCTGTATATTTAAATTAGGAAAAAATGTATTTAATTCTAAATTTGCGCGCCGACCACAGCGCCATCTCCAAAGCCTGGGTGGCCGCGTTTAAAATAATTTCAGTATTGCATTGTGTGTGGTGCCGTGCGAATGTTTATTGCGGTAAGTAGACTAATTAAAATTCATATTTTTTACAATGATCGCGCGAAAACAAGATAAGTTGCACACATGATTGCAAGTGACGTCATATACGATTTCAAACATGTATTCATTAAATTTAGGGTACCCCAGCCGCGTCTAGCTTCGACCATATTCGTTATGTTTTTTCTAGTGGTGGCCATCTTGAATTCGCCATCTTGCTTTTTCTAAATCCTTACTTTTGAAACGCCCTGTATATTAATATTTGACCGCTACGTCACAAAGTGTCATGCTGTATATGTATTTTTATAATTTTGACGGCCATCTTGGATTCGCCATCTTACTTTTCTAATTTTTTGAAACGCCCTCCATTAATTTTAAAAATTTTGGCGGCCATCTTGGATTCGCCATCTTACTTTTCTAATTTTTGAAACACCCTGTATGATTCATACGTCACAAAGTATCATACTGTATATGTATTTATTTTTTAAAATTTTGAGACACCCTGTATATTAATTTAAATTTAAATTTGCGCGCCGACCGCAGCGCCATCTGCAAATACACGGTGGCCGCGGTCGGAACTAAAATTAGTGGTGGGGGAGTGGGGTTGAGTGGTGGGATTGAGTGGTGGGATTGGGTGGGGGAGTGGTGGTGGATTGAGTGGTGGGGGGAGTAAATATTGGTGGTGGGGGGAGGGCCCAGAACTGTCCAATCTCTACTACTGGCGCCAGTTGAGTTTTTACAGATGACTATTGAGATGTGTCATTAATATTTTCGTAAAATTTTGCATTAGTTATTGCGAAAATATTGGCAGTGTAGGACTTGGTTGAACCGTTTGTTTACAGTGAGCGTTATAAAAACACAATTTTGTAAAGAAACGGAAATTTCACTAGTACAGTCTGTATATACATTGCAAAGAGAAAGTGAACCGGAAAAGCCATTTTTTTTTAATATTGTGTGGAGGGGGCATAGAAAAGTATAACTTCGAATTATCAAATAATTGTTTGTATGTGCGTTTTTCGCCTTCTTGAAAAAAGTGGTAAATTTATGTTTTTGATATATCTCGGTTTCCCGCCATGATACGGAATTGTTGTTTGGTCATTTCTTGTTTTGACGCTTTACAGTTTAGATCATATAAACTTCTTACCTACTGATATTTGTCGCGATATCAAACGAACTCTTTGTAATATGTATTGAGGCCAATATTTTGGCTGAAAGAAAAGAAACAACAGCAACGTTCTTTATTTTCTTTACCCCTAGCGAAGGGAGCTTGTGATATATGTTGAAACAACTTAGAGGACCCATATACTTTAATCACAACCACTGTACTTGAGAAACATCAGTTCATGACTCCATTGATATAATCGGCAAAGACATCCATTTTTTGGTTCGATCCAGTAGATTCACGCAACACAAAACAAACAAATACTTCTGAAAACCGGCAAAGGGAAATACATCAGCAACACTCTACTCTATGGCTAGCATAAAGCATTCTCGACAACATACTTTTTCTTCATACTTTTAGTGGTTGCGATACAACATAATTTCCTTTCAACATGGGCAAAATTTATCAACACTCTCGAGCAGCGCACACAACTATTATCGTCTGTGGAATCATTCAATCGAGACACAATTGATGCGGACGGTTTGAAGTCCATAGGAAAACGATTCCTCTTCTCCCACACAAAAAAGAATGGTTTCTTGGTTCACTTTCTTTTAACTGCCTTCTTTTACAACAGACTGACTGAACTTGACGATTTGGTAATGAAATCTCATCAGAAAAGATTATTTACAATTTGTTCGAAAGATTTCGTCTTGGTCTTTAGTTCGTACATGATGAATTTTGTGGCGGTCTACCAAAATCGGCTGTGATTTAAAAAAATATCGACGCTCTGCACAACTTCGAAACATTCTCCATCATGACGATGCTTTGCACACCTCAAACATATAATTATTTGAAGGAGAACGTCATCGAATTAATGTCTCAGTCTACTATTCACCTAATTTATTGCCTACCGACTAGTTTGCTCGCCCAATGTTACAAAAGTGCGTGGACAGTAATTTTGGGAAACCAATTTCAAAGCAGAAAAAATATTTCAAGGGCTGGTTTGAAAGTTAGCGAGTATTTTGAATAGCAATAAAAGTGTGTTCCAAAAAAGATTTTCTTGTTTTTTTGTAAAACGTCCTCGTTTATTAGTTATCGACAGCAACCTGTGAGGAATTTAAACGGTTCGCTTCGACAGAGATCTATTGAGAGTTCACTCAAACTTCCAGTAAGGAAGGTAGTGACTCTCCTGTAGGTCTCTGGTCTTCTTGAATGGAAACGAGAGTTTTATTAAGAGTGGAACAATGATAGGTATCTGGACTAAACATTAATGAAAGAATGTAATAACGCCTCACGTTCTTATCATTTTCCAAAGTGAGTTTTTAGCTGGAGAAATTTAAGCATTAGCAGAACCATCTTTAGATGTCCAAAAGCAGCGTTTATTTTAGAAATCGCTGACGATGGTTTCGCCCGATCGTCGGATAAAAAAGAGAAGTATATGAGATTGAATAATAATTGACATGTATAATGTTATGAACTAATATGTGGAATAAACCGTAAAGAAACTTGTTAGAAGATGGGTGTCTATTTCATCAATTATATAAGAACAGATACCCATTGAAACTGCAACCATTTGTTTGGGAGTACTGCGGTGAAATTTCAAGTTATAATTTCCGTTATGAAATTCTGAAGTTCAGTCTTTCTCAACTTATTTATTATATATATTGATTTAGATTGTCGAAAAACCTTAAATGTTTAATAACGTATCCATAATAAAATTTAAAATAACCAATATTTACGCTATTCACATTAATTTTAACAAATGATTGTAGAAAAGCTTGTAAAAAGCTTCGACTGTTTACAGAAACCTTTCGGCATTATATTTAAAGGATGCGAATAAATAATAAACAGGATGTACTCTTCTAAGAAGAACTGGTTTTAAACAATGTATATCAAAGCAAAAATATACACGAAAATTTGACAGGAGAAATATACACAACACACGCCTTTTTGACAGATATGATTTATCTGTCAACACCGAATTGAACTATTAGTCATTTTAAAAATATATAACAGTGTAATTTAATATTGAAACGGAAATTATAAGTTTATTTGCCATGAATGCGTATATTACGACCAATTTATACATTTTCAATGTGAACTAATGAAATAAAAGCTCTCAAATACAATTTAACAAAGTAACTTTTTTAGTTTCTCTAATACAGTTATGACAACATATAAATGTCATCAATGACGTACAATTGAATATAACACGTCCTCTCTAAATAACTGCCACTGTAAAAGAATTTACATCATGTGATGAAAGATATACATAAATGGTTCATACTTTATAAGCCATCCGGATTTATAGTGCGGATTCTGTACTTTCAAATTTAACATAAATCTACTTTCACGTTTTCAAATATAACTATAAAATGTTATATTAAATTATAATATGCATTTGGTTTCATACCGTTTGACTGAAATAAAAGTAGATATAGGGAAACACAAACACGCACACAAGTGCATGCAAACATGAATTGGAGGGGTACGATAGTAGGGGAGTACAGATCAGTTCATATCGGGACACCGGGGTACCGAGGCTTTAGTGCAAAACGTTGAAAGTTAGTGTGTAGACGTTTGCTTTAAGGAATTGCTACGCTCTTTACGGCTTTTGTATAATATTTTGGTAACT
Source organism: Amphimallon solstitiale (assembly GCA_963170755.1). Taxonomy (NCBI): domain Eukaryota; kingdom Metazoa; phylum Arthropoda; class Insecta; order Coleoptera; family Scarabaeidae; genus Amphimallon; species Amphimallon solstitiale. Next base: position 20,651 of record CAUJHA010000153.1, read on the forward strand.
GATGTATTAACATTGAACTGAAACAAAACTCTATAAAATTTGTAACTAAAATAAAATTCTTATAAAAAAATTAAATAAAATTCTCACATTTAAAACGAAACAAAATATTAAATGAACTATACAAAATTTAATGTTGAAGATGTTCAAATGTCTGTCCCTCTTGCATCAAGCAGTACTCTAAACGATTATAAAACCCATTTCGTACATTCGATAGCATTTCAGGAGTAATCATTTGTATGGCGTTCATAATTTGTTCTCTTAAGCCATCCAAATCAATCGCTCTATTTCCTTCAGCGGTATTAATATTTGCGAGATTGCTCAAATACTGTATGTACGTTCACGCTCTACTCTAAAGTTACGGAACGAATGTGTTGTCCCCCGCTCTCGATCTCCCCACTATCTCCCCACACCACCGGTCTTATACATAGGTACATGTTTATGTGTGTGTATTTGAAGATGCATATTAACTTTTAACTACGACAATCTGTATATGCTTTAACGATGAAATTTTACTTATTGTATGTATTATACTCTTATTTATTAATGGGTTGATAAATAAAAGCTTATTATTATGATTATTATGGATAATTATCTTGCATTTTTACAATCTCTTGTATAATAAATGGTTGATACATATCTTATGTTGTATGTATATTGACAAATCCAAACTTCCTTTTTATTAGGTTTTAATCTGATCATGCAATCAAAATCATGTTACAAATCGAATAAGCTGTCACTGAATAAGATGTAAGAGACGCCGACACATCGCTTAACAATTGATAGTAATGTTTGCGTGTCATGGACGGTTACGAGAATGGAACTTGCTGGCAATCGATGATAAACGATTTAGAATTGTATAAATTTCAGTCAGTAAAATGTGATGTTTAATTCGCAGATATTATAATTTCTCAATTATGTTGACCAACACGTGACCAAGTATTATATAGTTTTTATTTTTTCTTTACTACAATAACTGATTTAGCTTTTCTGGTTTAAGAAACTTCATTGGAGATTGGGGTTTGACACTAAATAAAGTACACTGAAAAGCAGCTACTACACGAATGCGAAAAAAGCTAAATACGTATTACGAAAACTATGTTGCCAGCATCAGTAGCACTGATTAATAAAAACCGCGTTGTTTGTACTACCATACCACATACAGAAAAACATTGAATGTTTCTTTTAGCTACCTAGGCAAATAGAATTCGTATGGAGATAAGTCGGGGCTATATATGGTGCATGCTAAGAGTTTTCCATTGCAAATTCACCAGTTCTTCCTTAGTCACACGCACTGTGTGGGGCTTTGCGGTCTTGTGAAGGAGTAGCACCTCGCGCATGGGACAGTCTCATCTCTAACGTCGATCCAGGTGCCTCATTTGATTGACGAGGCCGCAGTAGTAATTGTTTACGCCGCCCCTATTTGTAGTTTAGCGATTTTTACGTTTTACAATTTCCTCCTGCTTGATTTCAAATTAATTGTCAAATTAAACATTAGAATCCCAGAAGCGCAATGTTTTAGCAGTGATTTTGAAAATTATTGACATAAGCTATTCAACTTTTAGCAGAATATGAATTCGAAATTACAGGTTATTAATGCTATTTCATTATATCGCTAATGATACATTTGTACGTAAGCATAATCATATGATTATAAAATGATGTTTATTTTGTAAATTAAATATTTAGGGACGATTCTGGCAGTAGAACGAATGAAGGAAAACGTTTCCAGGCTGCCTATTTCGTAACATGAAATTTTCTAAATTGCAACACTTAAGTCAATTACAGTCGCTCATTATATTTAAACTTTATGAATTATTTTTGAAAAATTGACGTCATATACCAGTTAAAAAAAAGAACCTTTGCATCTGTTTCATTTTTACGAGGAATGTTCAATTGAAACACATCTTTGGTCTATAAAAAAATAAAAAAACATCATTACAAATAATTAGCACCGCAATTAAACCAGATATCCCATTTTTCACCAATCGATGTATACTCTACTCACAGAATTCTTGTGGCTGCTGATAGACGAAATCTTCTTTTACAGCATTTGGTACTTCCACGTACGACTGAAAACGATTCCTTTTCAACGCGTTTTTCAATTGCCCAAAGATGTCAAAACATGACTGATAAACCTGAGCTATATGGTGGATGCTTTAAAATCCTCCAGTTCTGGGGTTGCAGAATTTATTTTACTTCGCTGGCGACATGAGCTCGGTCATTGCCGTGAAGCAAAACTGACAACTTACTGGATCGTTGAAAGTCATTACCATTTGACTACACTCCGTGAGGTGGAGTAAGGGCAAGCTCATTTGCAAGCGTTTTTGGTCACTAGGCATCTAACGAGGAACCCATTGCCCAGAAACTTTGCTGTAACCCAATTTGTATATGATGCTGAGTACATATCCTACACTTATACCAATATTTTCTGAAAGTGCTCTGTTTTAAATTCGACGATTTTCTCCAATCAGGATGCGGATTATCATTCATCTTCTCTTTTCCATTTTTAAACTTTCAACACCATTTCTTCACCGTATATGTATGTATTTCCAAATTGTTGCAAAACTCCAGCACACAAAAATTGAAGAGCTGCACGCTAATTTCTAGAGATCAGCAGGAAGGTTTACATTGCAGGATTGGAGAGAAATGAATAACGTAATTCGAAATTGGGCACAGTAATAGTGATGGCACTATTACAACAACACACGCCATTTCAAAGTCACGAATGCTAAAAATCGTTATCAAATATAAACGAAAGGAACTGATCAGTGTGACAGCTATGAACATTAATAATGTTGCAAAACGACAGTTGAGTGATTACAATTGTTTCCAAGGCTAATTTGACTAAAGATGGGCTTCATGCTTCTAGCTAATATAGAATAAAATATATATACTTTTCTAGATCTGCCATACGAAGCCACTACAATACTATGCACACATGCGCCGTAGTACAGTTGTCTCCTCTGCAAACGTTAGTTTTTCTATGACTTGTTCTTAGAATGGGTGCGCACCAATTGTACAAAACAATTTGTTTAACAAACAAAAGTTTGATAAACACTTTTTGGAAATTTTATAATTTATGTGTATTAATACATTTATTTGTAATTTCTTATAACTGTAATTAAAAAAAAAAAATTGTGTAGGCCCTACCTAATAATTTTTCTAATTTTTGTGTATTATATCTTCGAACAAATTGTCTGCCAAAGATATAAACAAGTTTATAATATACAATCACATTTTCTGGAAACACAACAAATTTGATCTACAAATGCATCAATTTAATTTTTCAAGAGAGCGATTTGAACGTTTTTTTCATGTATATACATCTATTCAGAGTGACAATGAGCAAGCTCGAAATCATATTGCGCTGGGACAAAATTAGTACACGAAACCGCAGCTATTATTTTAATCCCAAAATAAATCGATAATTTCTATACGGTTGATTAGCTGACCCACAAAAAAGAATTATTTTTGTAAACACTGGGAAAACGCATCAGGAAAATTTGATATCGTTAATTATTGATGATTTTTCTTAATTGAAAAGTTATAACCACATTTCGATAAAGGGCAATAGAAAAATTAAAGTAGAACATCGTTTATATAATTTGCATCTATTGACAACTAACCTCATTTTACAATCGAGAAATATTTTAATTATTTAATTAACCCCAAGTCTAAGTTCTAATTTAACTTTCGCTTGTTTTGAAATATTACATAAACTTTAATGAACATATTATACCGCGAAATCAAAAATTATATTGATAAAGGTTTGCCATGGAACGTAAAACGTCTGTCTTAATCCTCTTGCTCTCTTATTTCGCCGCTTGCTCATTCTGGTTTTGTTTTCTTGTGTTTTGTCATTGGTTTTATGTATCATTAGTTTTAAATAATTGATTGACGATGGAGATACGTGTTGAAACTTCATAATTTACAAGTAAAAAATGAAATAATCTCCACAATGAATTCAAAACAGGTTATGTTTAATTACTATGATCGTTTCCGTCTACTAGAGCCTCATCAGGTGACAAGCGTTAACAATTATATATCTTAGCTAAATGAAGTTAACGACTTTAAGATCAAGGGGGTTGGGATTGAATAACTTATAAATTTAATATATAACAATATGATAGTTATAAGAATACTAACAAAAGTGAAAAATGATTTTACTGATATTATGACTATGGTACATCTGAAATATCATTCCCTTGCGGGGAAATTAAACAACTTATAAATATATAATATAAATATAGGTAATAACCTAAAAGACAGTGAAATTGATTTTTAAATGTTTAAGTTTAATAATGGTGAATTATTAACTTCCAGTTGGTTGTTTAAGATGAGATTTAATTTATTTAATTTATTTATTTCTAAGCTCTCCAACCAATTTAATATTTTACCCTTATCTTTTTTGTAATTTATAACTTCTTTCGTGTTCTTTTATGCGCGTGAAAAAGGATCTGCCAGTTTATCCAATATAAGCTTTTCCACAATCGCAATTTAACTTTTAAACCCCAGATTTTAGATTCTTGTCAATTTTAACTTTTTTATTTTTAATACCATTTAGTAGTGTATTGTTTGTTCTAAATGAAATTAGTGTGTCTGTCGTTTTTTGTTTCAGTAATAAATATTGTTCTATGTTATTATTACATTTTAATAATTATTATTTTTAATTTCCATAAATAATATGCCTAAATAATTATCTTATTAAATTAAAGATATTCAATATTTGAGAAAAAAATTCAAATTGTGTTTTCAACGAATTATTCCCTTGTCATTTTGTGCCATTTATTTCTTCAAGTTAAACAAGACGGTTTATAAGTGTCATAAAATCCGACCTCTTAATATTGCTAAAGCTGGGCTCTATATAATTTTTCTATAACCGATATACAAACATTACATACGATATTTTTATATTTGGATAGAAAGTGGAGCAAACAGAGGTTCCAATAAAATCGGATCTGCTCTTTACAATTTTTTATGAAGGGTGCTCTGGCCAGAACAAAAATTCAGTATTGTAAACTATGGATGCACCGGAATTCCGACGGTACCAGTAAATCCGGCCGATCCGGCCAGTTGGCCGGATCGCTTTCCGAATTTTCGGAACTTTTTGGAAATGTTTAAGTTTTAAATTTTTAATATAATTTAAATTCAAATATATGCAAAAATAAAGAACATTATTTTAAGGTTTTTTTTAATTGGTGCCTACTTACCTATTGTTAAGTCGTTAATTAATCACAAATAATTTTTTTTTTGAACAAAATATATTTTCTTTCCAAAAATTACAAAACATAAATAGTAAATGAAAACATTATTAACAGCCAAATTCTAACAGCAAAAATAACAGCCAAATTCCCTGTCATGGATAAGTCTTATAAGATAAGTATACAGTTTACATGAAAAATTAGAGTGAGAAAAACTTAGTATTCATAATTTATTTTATTAAGATTAAGGTGAATAAATAAGAGCTTTTCGGCATTTTCAGAGTTTAGCCTACACCTATTATCAACATATATATTACCAATTTCTGAAAATAGTCGCTCTGAATAGACACTAGTTGCTGGGCTTGATAGGAATTGCCTAACTAAGTTAATTAGATCAGGAAATTTTTCACGGTGCCTGCTCCACCACTCAACTGGATCTGCCTTTCTATCTATAATTGGCATTCCATAATAAGTATGAAGTTGATGGAGTATGTCATTTTTTAAACCAGATATAGAAGATGCAGACGTTGAAGCTGTTACAAAGTCATTGTAGCAGTTCCATAATGTAAAAGTGGAATTTGTTGATGAATCAGTTGTTTCATTTATTCTTGCTTGTTTCTGAATTGCAGCTAAAGGCTCATCATCCTTATCTTCGGTAGTAACACTAGTAACCCTTTCATCTTCTCGTGTCTCTGCTTCATTAGTGGTACTGCAAGTATCTTTTATTTTTCCCAAAAGAACTTTTTTAATCTCGTCATTTATTGAGTTACTTGAAAAAAAATAAGTTTTATATCGAGGATCTAAAATAGTAGATATTGTATAATAATTTTTAGATTCAACATCGGAGAAATCTCTTATTTATTCCCGTAACCAGGCTTTCTTTTATAGTTCCAACACCATATAACTGTTCTATCTTATGGGACAAAAGGTAGCGTTTTAATATTGCAATCGTTGGAATGACTTCTGAAATTATCGATTCTGTGTTGCTCATTAATTTTGTTACCTCTTCAAAAGGGCGCAATAACTCAAGAACCGATTGCAAGAGGTCCCACTGGTTATTTGTTAAATTGTTTAGCTATTTTCAGTAAGGTAAATAGGTACACACCGTCTCAAATGAAGCAACCTTTCTAACATGTAGAAAGTGGAGTTCCACCGCGTTTGTACATCTTGTATAATTTTTTTCCGTTCCATATTTAGCTCTTGTTGTATTTCAATTAATTTACTGCATGCTAAAGAAGAATGATTGAAATGAGTTGCAATTCTGCGGGCAGTACTAATCATATCTGACACAGTTCTTTGAGATTGTAAACTGTCATTGATTATTAGTTGCAGTTTATGTATAAAACACCCCTCACTATTTATTTCTGCATCTTTACATCCTCTCACCATATTGGCTCCACTATCCCTCATCAATAAATGAATTTTTTGTTTGTCAATAGCCCAACCGTTTGTCAAAGTTTCAAGTTTATCGGCTATTGCAAGTCCCGTATGACTGCCTGCAAATTTATCGCAACACAAAATAACATTTCGTTTGTCCCACTTTTCTGAAATCCAGTGGCCTGTAACACTAATGAAGCTTTCATTTGTATTCGAGCATGTCCAAATATCAGAAGTAAGAGAAATAAACGAAGCTTCACCCAGAACCTTTGAAATTTTTATCCTAACTCTATTATAAATGTCAGGGATTATTTTATCAGTTAAATATTTTCTGGAGGGGGGTTTATACTGAGGAGAAATAGTATTGAGTAATTGCTTAAAACCAGTATTTTCTACCAAGGAAAAAGGTTGGTTATCTAAACAAATCATTTCTGCAATTTTATAGTGAATTCTTTCAGCTCTCTTGTCATTGATATCCCATGCTTTGTGAAGTTGTGTAAATTCAGTTAAAGTTGGTTGCCTGGTCTCGACTGAGCCTGTAGCTGCAGATGTAGATGCGGAACCGAGTGCAGAACTCTTGTTTTCCACGAAATAAATTAAAACTTTATTATATGCGGTCTAAAAGCTAATATTTATTTTACTTCCAATTTGATTCAATCAAGTAATCAATCAAGCTATCGTAAATCATGAAGTAAAATTTTCATTAAGACAGGACCAAAAAAAATTGAAATCAGACTAATCAAATCACTAGACACAATTTCAAGTCAAAAAATGTTATCTATTGAGTCCGATAAATAAGCGACAAAAAAGTAAAACATTCAACAAACAAAGCTACAAACCCAATCCTTCACCCCAACAAAAAAATATAGATATAAATATATTGTACCTTTTCCTCTAAAGTTATTTGAAAATTCTTCAGGATGATGCCGCTTCAAATGTATTATTAACGGGCTTGTAGATGCCGATTTACCAAAGCCTCTCGAAACCACCATTTGACACAAATTGCAGGTAGCTTTGTTTTTGTCTTCTTTAAGGACATCGAAAAAATGTCAAACTTTTAACATTTTGACGATCTGTATTAAAGAAAGACAGCAATTAGTTGAATTAGTTTATTTAAAAAAAAAACAGGCCATTTTATATCTATGTAATTATAATTATTGATTTTTTTTACTTACTTAAATACACGACACAACACTAAAAATCTCGAACACAAAACACAAAATTCTCAGAAACTTAAAACGTGAACACCAGCAGACATAAATACAAAATGCAATGAGGGATTTTCTGTGAGCAAATGAATAATGAAATGACCTGCAGCCCTGTGCCTTTGCTTATGATTAGCAGGCGTCTGGGATTTCCCGACTTTCGCGTCTGTGATTCCCCGACTTTCGCGTCTGGGATGCCCCGACTTTCGACCAGATATATTTTGTAATTGGTCAACAGTGAAGGGTGTGCGTGTTTCCTTGCCTATGATAGACCGGCGGCTGTGGTTCCCCGACTTTTTTTTAATTTTTTATTATTGACAGGTGGCTGCTATTCTCCAATTGAATGAGTAGAATTGTTTTAATTTTGTTAATGCTGATTAAAAATTAATATTTAAATAAACAGTAATTTCTATCTAGGTAAAATTAATAGTAATAAACACTCTGCATACTGTAGCTAGTTTAAAAAAAAGTAAAAATAAATCAGCCTCAATATTTTCAATGTTTTACGTATAAAAATAGGCATGCACATACATTTCAAATTTAGGTCCCGATCCGGCCGGAATTCCGGTTCCGGCCGGATCGGCAAAATACCCGATCCGGTGCATCCCTATTGTAAACCTGTTGATGTTTTGATTACATAATCACGCCCCAGGCACCATCAAAACAATTATTTTAATTTTCCAGTAAGAGGTTCTAGAAAAACCGCAGGAAAAAAGGATGAAATTTTCAGGGAAGATTATCGGGAAATTTTTTTTCTGCAGTAGGCGCAGTTCTGGGAACTAACTGGGAGTTAGTTATTTGATGTAAAAAAGTTAAATAAAAAGCTGAAAGAATTTATTTTTATAAATTAAATGACAAAGTAACATTTCCGTTGGAAAACTCTTGCATGGCAAATCATTACAAATACTTCAATTACAGAAATTAAAATTAGGTATAGAATGATAAAGGCCATAAAATGAAAAGGCGTCCACAATTTAGTGTTATGGGAAAGTAGATAAAAAATAAAATATCAAGAAGTTGTACAAAGATCTCCCCTGCCATTGTATCGAAGATCATCAGGTAAATATATAATTTTATTGAAATCAATTTAAAAAAACTTGTTTTTTTATTACTGTGTATATATTTAATTTGTTTGTACCGTACAATAAAATTATATTTGAAATTATTGCTTTCCCACCATTATTAAAAAGTTTTTGATTGAAATTTATTACAAAATCTTGCTTTTTAAACGTCAAAATGCTCTTTCTTATTTAATCATCCTGTTCTTCGAAAAGTCAGAAGAAGAAAAAATTTTGAATTTTGATAATTATACTTGAAAGCAATATTTAAAGAATGTGAATTCGAGTATAGTTTTATAAAAAAAGTTTTTCAAAATTCCTGTCGAAAGTAGTTCTAATTTTTTATATGCAGCCTTTTGCGAATACCTGTCAAATTATACAATTTACTTAGAGTATGAAAATATTTAGAACTTCATTTGGAGTAACTTTTGTAGAAGTATACTTACCGGAAATCACAGTCACAATTTGAACGGAAATGAGTCTGCCATTCATCAAAAAGTAGTTTTTTTTATTGCAAATGATACATTCCGCACAGATTTATTAAAAGCGTAAAAGTACTTAAAGCTAAATTTTGAACAACTTTCGTATATAAAATTACGACCGCGCACACGTATAAGAAAACTCCTCGTTTTTGTAATGTGACTTCACAAAAAAGTCTAAGTATTCGGTAATTAACCTTTAATAAAAATGAGGTGTGGCCACCACACGATTTTCTTATACGTATGTGCGTTTCAAATTATACAAAAGTTGTTCTAAATTAACTTTTATCTTCTGAAAAAATAAACAAAATCCTACTGTACTACTTTTATTCTCTTAATAAATCTCTATAGAATGCATACTTGGCGAAATATTCGAAAGAAAGTGCTACTCGCTAAGAGTAAAAGTGTTACTTCCGGTCCGAATTTTGAAATTTTTTTTATACAAAACATATTTCAAATGTAGCTCTAAATATATTTGTGCTCTTGATAAATATATTTATTTATTTCAAAAAACTTTCATAATAAAATATTTCCCAAATTTAATTCTGAGTACATATGAATTCTTTTTATCACTGAGTTTCAGTCTGCCGAATTTTCTGAAAATCTAATCAGATCTCAAGAGGGAGATTACACACGTAAATACAAAATTTGGAATTGATTCTACAGCGGTTTGACCGCTATCGTGGTCATACACACACAGAGAGAGAGGCACAGACACACAGACATTTTTTAAAAACCACTTTTTTTGGTATCAAGGGGTATCGTGGACATCCGCAAAAATCTCGAGGTCGAAAATTTTTGTCATCACAATACTTCCTTATACTACGTATAAGAAAGTAAAATTGTAAAGAGCAGATCCGATTTTATTGGAACCTCTGTTTGCTCCAATTTCTATCCAAATATCAATATATCGGATGCAATGTTTGTATATCGGTTATACAAAAATTAGATAGAGCCAACTGCTTGAAAAAAAAAATGCTTCTTGAATAGCAACTTCCGGAAGAATTTTTAGGCAGTCTAGATTTTATAATAACATTCTTTTTTCTTTTTCAGTTTTTAACGTGTTTAACTGTTTTTTCGCTATTAACAAAAACTGCAAACGTCTGCAGTCTTGAATCTGATTCCACTGTTAAACTTTGTATTAAAGATTTGATAAAAAAATGTTCTCGATACTTTCAGTTCTTTATTCCCAAAAGAATTGTACATCTTTTTTGATTTTGAAGTATTTAAATCTGGTGGTAAGTAAATCCGCTTTGATTTATGACAACTATAATGAGATTCAGTCCTTTTACTTGTTTTGAAGAGATTACCGATTGACGTCTTAGTCGGTAAATCGTACTCCAACAATCTCCTCCTCTAGTTTCTCAAATTCCCGTGCTCCATCTCGTCCCTGACGGATGCGTAAAGCTGAAAAGAAATTTTTTTGTCCTTCAACGAAAAATCCAGAAAATTAATTTATTAATATAGTAACGTTAAAGCTATAAATATAGCTACAATATAAATATAATAATATAATGTATGTCTAATACTATTTAAGTAGGCTTACATTATTAAAAATTAGGCTTTGTTAGGGCTCCAAATTATATTCAGTATTAATATGAAATACTATAAAATATTTATTTTGAATCTTGCTTATGTAGCGTACTTCAAAAAGAAATTTCTTGATATTGTTTGTAATTGTGAACTATTAGTGAATACGTTTTGGGTGCATCGTGACGCTTCTATCATAATCCAGAAACAATGAAAAATAATTCACGCCAAACGTTAACGATAACGCAGTTCCTTTGATTATTACAGTGGTAAAACAGTTTTGACGGATTTCCGTAGAGAACCACAAATGCTTCTCTACGGAAATCTACATGTTTTAATGCGGTGTTAAATGCAGTGGAAAAACACACAAAATTAAAATAAGTACATGTAGTATCTGTTCGTGTAATCGTTTCACTTTATCATTTAGGATATTTATATTTGTTCATGCTGTAACAACGCAAAATATAGTAAATTAATTCTACCATACTTTGTAGTGAGGAAGAGTAGGTCTCTTATTCAAAGAAATTCGACAATACGAAGATCATTTGATGGAAGGTGAAACTTTAGCCTATTAGCAGGTATTATTTTCGAGTAAGCAATGTGCGTGTACAAGAGGATATTTAAATTTTTAATATCGTTTGACGTTTAGTTTGACCGGTACAGATTTGTTTTGTGAAAGAAAAATGAATAAAATCGATTTTCCTGGTACTGTAAAGTCTCTCCCCGTTATGGTCTCCTGGTTTGTTTAAACACATAGTATTATACCGATATTCGACTTTCGACTTTACTCTCATTATTAAACATTGTGTTAGTAAATAAACGGCGGCAAATTTTGAAATTAAGTATAGTACATACTTATCCAAATTGAATATATTTTTTTTGATGGTTTATGAACAAAACTAATATTTTAGTAATTCATTCTTGTTTATCTAAAATAATTTTAAAGTTAATTCAGTCTAATCATAAAAAGTTATTTACTAAAATATTAGAATTTCATTTGCAAACTGTCAAAATAGCGAGTTTTATTAGTTATAATTTTTGTTTTTTGTATTTATATACACACATATTTTAAAGAATAATTGAGTGATATACAGGGTTATTTTTTTAAATCTTGGCATAGGCTAACTTTTACTTTCTTATACGTAGTATAAGGAAGTATTGTGATGATGAAAATTTTCGACCTCGAGATTTTTGCAGATGTCCACGTTTTGAGGTCCCCTGATACCAAAAAAGTGGTTTTTAAAAAATGTCTGTGTGTATGTGTGTGTGTCTGTGTGTGTGTGTGTCTCTGTGTGTGTGACCACGATAGCGGTCAAACCGCTGTAGATATCAATTCCAAATTTTGTATTAACGAATATAATCTCCCTCTTGAGAACTGATTAGATTTTGAGCGAAATCGGCAGACCGGAAGTAGGAGTTTACTTCAGTGAAAAAATCGAATTTTGCAAATATTTCGTCAATTACTAAGTTTATACAAATTTATAAAGAATTCAAATGTGCTCAAAATGAAATTTGAGAAAAACAGTATTAATAAAGTTTTTCGAAATTCCTACCGGAAGTAGGTCTTTTACTCTTATCGAAAATCAGTTTTTTGCGAATATCTCGCAAGTCATGCATTCTAGGCAGGTACATTACGAGAATAAAAGTATTTAGAACGTACTTTTAAATATCTTTTGTATAAAAAAAATTTCAAAATTCAGACCGGAAGTACCACTTTTACTCTTATAGAATAGCGATTTTTTGCAAATATGTCGTAAGTTATGCATTCTATATATATTTATCAAGAGTACAAAAGTATTTAAAACTATATTTGCAATATTTTTTCTATATATGAAATTTCAAAATTCGGACCGGAAGTAGCACTTTTACTCTTAGCGAGGAGCACTTTTTTGATATCTGCGAAGTATGCATTCTATAGCGATTTATTAAGATAATGAAAGTACTTAGAATAGGATTTTGAATAAGTTTTGTATCAAAAAAATTCTTAAAATTGTACAGTTTGAAACGCTCATACGTATAAGAAAGTTGTGTGGTGGCCACACCTCATTTTTTTATTTGAAAAGATAGACCTATGGTTCCTGAAGCAATGTTTTAGGAATTAGAAAAAAATAAACGCGTTGTTGCCAGATTGGGCGCTATTTCAGAGAAACGTATTTTCTTAAATGGCAACACTGCATTTTTTAACAATTTCTAATACATCTTGAGATTCAAGACAAAACAAAAAAAGTTTTTGATTAGAGTGACGATTTACGAGCTAATAGTGCCTAAACTTAATTTATTTTCCAACAGTAAAAGAATAGCAACAGCGTGCAATATTAACAAAAATGAATTACCTAACGTTTATTTTTTAAAAAAATGTTCGAACTGATTTCTTTGTTGGGTTCTGCAGCAACAAATACGTTCAACAAAATTTCTATTAACATTATGTAACATTATGTTTTGAATTTTCCGTTGTATGGCTAGTTTTAAATCATAAATTGACACGGGAGCGTTAACATAAACTTTATTCTTTAGATGTCTCCAGATAGAAGTCTAAAGGAGTGAGGTCGGGAGATCTGGGCGGCCACTCTACTGGTCCTCTTCTTCCAATCCAACGCTCAGGTAGCAGCTCATCAAGATAGGCTCTAACTTCTAAACTAAAATGGGGTGGTGCACCATCTTGCTGAAAATACATTATTCTTCTGTCGTTTAGAGGAAGCTCATCAATAAAGTTTTCTAATTGATTTCGTAACAATGTCAAGTACCGTGCACCCGTTAAATTCCCTTCTATGAAAACAGGAGCTATCACTCTGTTGTTAAATATGCCACACCAAACATTAACTATAGGATTGATCTGTCCCCGCCTATCTTCAGCCCAACAAGAATTATTCTCAGATCAATATCTGTAATTTTGCCGGTTTACCAAACCGTTTAAATAATAGGAAGCCTCATCGCTAAATAAGATATAATTTTGAAAATGTGGTTGTAGCCGCTTTTTCTCCAAAAACCAATCGCAAAATTCCAGTCGCCGATCACAATCATCGTCATGAAGTTGCAGTACACTCATCATTTTATAGGAATGGAATTTATTTGAATTTAAGGTTGTCCAAACTGTAGTCTGAGAGCAGCCCACTGCTTGCGCAATCTTATTTGTGGATCGATTTGGGTTTTCAATACTTTCCAAAAGAATATTTTCTTGTACCGCAGTATTTTTACTTCTTTGTGGAATCCTTGGACGTACACTTCCTGAAGCTTTCAACTTAACCAAATTTTGTCTTAAAAATTCTAGACTAGGACAAAGTTTGTTGGGATGTCTAACATGGAATTCAGTGCATGCTTTTCGCAAACTTAAACCACCAACATGCAAAAAAATTAATTCAATGTTCTCTTGAGGTGTAATATGATCCATTTTAATTCAAGATTACACAGAACTTATTGTCATGTTATGACAGCAGGGACAAGTTTAGGCACTATTACCTCGTAAACAGCCACTCTAATCAAAAACTTGCATCCTCTTTGTTTTGTCTAGAATCTCAAGATGTATTAGAAATTGTTAAAAAAATGCGGTGTTGCCATTTAAGAAAATATGTTTTTTCTGAAATAGCGCCCAATCTGGCAACAACGCGTTTATTTTTTCCACACATTTTTCTTATTTGGACTAATTCCTAAAACTTTGCTTCAGGAACCATAGGTCTATCTTTTCAAATAAAAAAGTTAGCCTTAGATTTAAAAAACAATTCTGTATAATAAACAAACAAGGTGCTTTAAAGGTAATCCAGAAATAAAGTGAAACTACATTTAGAAAATATGTACCATAATGTTAACTGTAGTCGATATGTTTTAATTTAGAATATTCCTTACAAAAATTCAATCTTTCAAAAAAAAAAGGAAGTTAGATAAATATCACAAAGCAAACCTTGTACAATTGTTGTTTTGTATGGGTGGTTTTTGTTGTTTCTCAACGTTCTATAAACACTAGATTCTGTAATTCCAGTTTCTCGAGCCAATCGATGTACTTACTGATGTACTTGGAGTCTTCATAATATTTTGTAAAGTATTATTTTCGTATATCAGTATTGTTAACTTGGTAGGTAGGTCTTTTTTGTTCAAAGCTTCCATAATTCATTAAATTTCTGATTGTTCTGTTAAAAATTGTCCGGTGTAGTGGTAGTCTTTCCGGAAAACGCTGAACGTAATTTGTGCAAGCATTTTCAGAGATTCTATTTACTATGAAATAAACTTCCAACATTTACTTCATTTGAAAATGTGTGTGCAAATATCAGTTCTTATTAATTTCAATGCTTAACGGTAATTACTTATCAGTAATTACTACACAAAGTTCTAAATCTCCCACCAATTGCACTGCATTTTTACATGTCAATAATGACAGAGCTTATTTATCGTCTGCTTTACACTAACATTTAATTTCATAGCCAACTAATTTCGTATTAGTATGATTAGAGTGAAATTTTAGTTAAATGTTCATATCTCTTGTATAAATAAAGATTTATTAGGCATGTTGCACATTATTGAAAAGCTATTCGTAAGGACAATCTAACTAATTAAAAATCCAGTATGGCCGCCATAAGAAAAACAAAAAATAGCGCTAACAACTTGGAAACAAATGAAAATCAGGGGTTACTGTTAACACCAAAAAATTTGTCTTAAAAAAGTGTATGAACAATGTTAGAGTTTAAAATAGGTGTTATCAAGTTCTTGAGTAAATTGAAATCGGCAAATATTGGTCTTTTCAAAATATCAGAATTGTAAAAAGTCCGAATGAATTTGAAATGAGATTTGTTGCGAGCATTGAATTCTGCAAAACATTCCCCATTTAACCGTTCCTCTATCTCTTCTAATAACCGATATACCAATGGTGAGCATCGAAATGGGGACATACTGTATATAGAAATCAAATCGGCCATTTAGTTGGAACTATGTGAGTATCTGTCAAAAGGTATAATTATAACCTATAGTTCAGTATCATTAAATGTGGATTGATATAAATAATATAATTATAATTACAGTGTTAAATTTAATGTATATTTATAAAATGTGATAAATAAAGATAAGAATGTTACTGTAAAATACATTTTTTTGACACAAGACGACATTATGTACAATTTACATCAACCTATCAGAGATAATCTCATGTTGTCACCACTCTGATTATAAACGTGATTATAAAGGCAAGGGCAACTGTATCAACATTTAATGGCCGTCACATAACTTCGATTTACATTGATGAATTTGATTCTGGTAACCTTAAAATATTGAAACTTATGTAACGCCATCTTGTAGTACCCAAAAGAAATAATTTCTGAATTTTTACTGGAATAAACTTTAAAAATTAACTTTACAATAATTAATATTAATAATTTTAAAATAAAGAAATAGCACGAAATAAAATTTAAAAAGTGTTGCTGAAAATGAAGTTGTTGGGTAGTTCCAAGAATAACAATTTTACTTACATTTTGAATTTTTTATAAAAAGTAAACACTAGTTCAATTGCATTGTAAAGTGTGTAACTTTACAATAGGTAATTAATATTAATAATTTTAAAATAATTAAAAAAGTGTTACTGATAATAAAGTTTGTGGGTAGTGTCAAGAATTACAATTTTACGGATGTTTCTAATTTTTTATAACAATTCAAAAGGAAACATTAATTAGGGTTCAATTACGTTGTAAAGTGTTTGTATTGGAAGGTTTTGAAGCTTTACCATTCCACATGGCAAAATTTGCCTCATAAAATATTCAGCCACTCTGGCATCGGTAGTATAATTTGCACCTCCTTTAAGCCTAACATGTGGTCTACAGAATCGCAACTAAATGATCTTGTTATGACAAAATAACTTTGTTGTACAGTATACTCAAATATTACAATAAACTGATATACATACATACATACATACACTTAGAAGAAGTATAGAATATTTCCAAATAATACGGGTTAAAAAGCTAATATTCACTAAATTCTTTTTCTGTGTATTTCAGTACATATTTGATGTACTTTTTTCCATTTTGGCACTATTACAATTTGCTAATTTAGTTACTTACAGTGATGCACTCTTTGGTGTTGGCTATACCAAATCCGTTAGTATTTCTAGGCACACATTTCAAGACCGATCAAAATTTGCTTTATAACACTAATCAGTTTGTTGCTGGCACTTCTCAAGCGTGTTGTGGAGAACCCAGATGGATAAGGGCAAAGGATACAGGTGGTCATCCCTAAGAAAAGGATACCTGATGTACTACAACAGCTCCACGATGACAGCTCCGGAGGATACTTCGGCGTACACAAGACACTCGAGACACTCGAGAAAGTGCGCCAACGATTCTATTGGGCGAATTGCGCACGAGATGTAAAGGAATGGTGCCGAAAATGTGCAACTTGTGCCGCCAGCAATGGACCCCAAAGACGAACACCCCATAGTAAGTCAAGGGTGGTGCGTTTCAACCGATTGGCCCCATACTATGGACGTAATAACGGCGAAGTAACGGATGTGCGACAAATTACCAGAAAACATAGAGAGCCAACTTATGGAAATTTCATGAAATAATATTCTGGCACCAGGAAGGCTCGTTTTGGAATTACCACTGAGAAGCAACAGGATCTTTTTACGGTACCCTGTGATTATGCCTTAGCTCACTGTGTGACCCAGGATCTATGTATGCGTAGAGGGATTGCCGTGGAATTCAAGAGGAGATATGGCGGGCTCAATGAACTGATCCAACAAAAGCCAAGGGTTGGTAAAACTCTGGAGATAAAGCGTGACGGACGATCTATCTTTTACCTGGTCACAAAAGAAGTCTCCAACGACCTATCATGCATTGTGGGAATCCCTTGTTGATTTACGAGGACGTGCACTCGAACAAAACATAAAGAGGTTGGCAATTCCGAAACTGGGCTGCTGATTAGACCGTTTGGAATGGAGAACCGTAAGAAACATGCTGGAGGTGGTGTTTCGGCATACTGGTATGGAAATAGTCGTATGCAGCTATCAGCCCAATCAGCCCGTTATACAACCTAAGACGGTGGATTGCCATTTCCACAAGACAACTGGGTGCACCCGTGGGTCTCAATGTAGATTCCGTCATCCACCAACAACAAGAACATGGAATAGCGTGTTTCGGGACGAAACGCAGTTTTTAAGAAGGGGGAAATGTAACGAAACAAGGCCACAAAAGAAGCAGACCTCCTGGCGACGACAAAAAAACGTACCGGTAAACAAGTCGTAAATCAACTGCACTCATATACTGCGTCAGCGACAGAAAGTCTGGAATATGGTAGAAGAGAGCCAGAATTTGCTAGACCTTTTGTCTGCACATATAAATGCCGCCGGTGGGATAAAGAATTCAATTCAATAGTAGTCACGCGCGGTATTTACTGAACAGTTAAAATAAATAATGTGAGTAGTGCAGTTTTATTATAGTTCACAAAATACATAAATATTACTGACATAAATAGTAGTGATAGAAATAAATACGTGTGTTAATTTATTTGTAGTAGTTTTAAGTGCGATACATTTATTTTATATTTTTATATTGTGATTAGTTTTAAGTGTGTAAATATACAGACTGTTTCAAGCACGAGTTGTTCATTTCGACCCCGAAAACGCAACAGTACCATTAAAAAAATTGACCAGTAATCCTTCTTCTACTTATAATGCGCAACATAAAAATTATTGGGCTTTGTGTCACTCTACATTCTTATATTTTGTGTGTTAACCTATCCACTAACATGAAACCACGCTTCATCCAAAAAGAAAGTTCTGTCTAGGATTTCATCATTAAAATTATTTGTAAACCATTCACAAAATGCTACTCGTCGCGGATAATCAATAATGAGGATTTCTTGTAAACAAGTTATACGATATGGAAATAAGATGTAAATCTTCATTTAAAATTGTATGACAAGAACCAACTGACAACCCAGTTTGTTGAGCGAGAGTTAGTACTGAAGCTTTTATGGCATCAGTCATTATTCTTCTAGCATTACCAGTCGCTTCTTCTGTCCGGACTTTCGGTCGCTCACTACATTTCGCAAATAAGATTCATCCATTAATGCTTTGTGTATGTTAGTAAACACCATTTTCATAATTCAGAAATATAAATTACTATTTTTGATATTAGATTCTGACAATAATTGACATAGAACAATTTACATTTAATACTTAAGGGTCCTCGCTAGTGGATCTGTCAACAATGGCAAAATAGCAGATTTTAGAATCCGATATTTTTGTTGATTTTAAAGATGGAGAAAACCTTTCAACGTCAACTTATGAAGAATTTAGTAATCTACCCGGCTGAAGAATCAAATGTAGAAAAAAATTATCGGATTACAGAAAATTAATTAATATGTCAAAATATTAAAAACCAGTTTTCTCAAAAATCCTTCAGAGGAGATTTGTTTGCTTGGGTTCACGTTATAAATTGAATAGAAAGCTACCCGGCTGTGCACTTATTTTTCGTTCAACTATTCTTTACATTGTTTAAAATGAATATAAAACAAATTAAAATTAGGCAACCCACATTACAATGAATTGTTATTCTGCTATAAATATTTCCCGCAGTTACAAATATGTAAATAGTTGGTCATAAATGAATTTTTATTCGCTTAGATATTGAGTTATTATTTCAAATATTTATTATTCCCTATGTGTAAAAGTACTCGGACATCCTTGGCTTATTAAATTATGTGCTATGCAACCAATATTACATTTCCCATTCACTAGCGAGGACCCTTAATACAAATCATAGACTTAAGTTAGGACATACGATTTTTTGTTCAACACCTACTTGATTTTTCTAAACACCCGATACAAAGGTCTAATTTAGTCACACCCCTCTGGACTCATTGAAGTAGATGCTTGTCATTATTCAAAATTTTCAAGAATTGGTCAAGCTACTTACTATATGTTGTTATTTCTGAGTATTGTTTTATTGCTTTGACTTCTCACATGCTTTGGCATTACAGGCGTGTAATGATATCGCATGACCGATGAACTTCCAAGTAACTGGCGTAACACTATTAAATTAATATTATTACTGTTAATTACCTCATATTTAAGATGTAAGTATTCAATGCAAATGGCAAAGGAATAAACTTTGTATCTTGATATTGAACAACTGTACATATAGCAATGATCTTAATGAATGTTCCATAAAGAAAAAACTACATGGCGTGAAATAATATTACCTAGGCGAAGAAAACGATTGACCTTTAAACTCGTACAACCTCATAGGATTTACGGTGTTCGCTTCACCGTAGTTCCTATATTATTTAGATAAATATTCTTTATTGTGAGAATCATCGTCATGGGAATATGTAGATTGAAATTTCTCCGTTACGGTTTTTGAATAATGTAAATTGATCTTACTCGTATTTGACATATTAAACTGGAGACAATCGTTTTGTTTTGGTGCATATTTTCGGTTGTTGTTACGCCATACTTAAATCATTAACTTCCGGACCAAGTAAATTTGTACATGTTTCATATTATATTTGTATTTTATCGTTCTGGACATCTTCTTCATTATTTATAAGAAGTTGGTTTTTATATTTCGTAAGGATTACTAAGCAGTAGTAGCAACAGTAGAATCTGAAAAAAAAACTAAATATAGAATTGTTAACTTCTGTAGGTATAAATCTTGGAGTTCTTTATAGTAATTATTATAAAGCAGGGAGATTCCGAACATATGAATGACATTTGAAGTGTACAAGACACATATCACTTTAACTATAGTCTATTTTTTAATTCGGAGGAGTAAAATAAAAAGGCGCGTTTACACAATGGAATTTTGGAAAATTACTTTTTGGCGGCAGTTTTAAAACTAGCGACGATTTTATATAAATTGTAGTCAAGTAATTAATTAAAAATTTATTTAAAAAATTAGATAATTTTAATTTGAAATAAAAAGGAATCATGATCGTAAGTGAAATGCTTAAATCAAAAGTTTTAAAGGTGATTTGTATATTTTCAAATTTAAAAAGAAAACACAGATGGTTCTTATTCTTATATGATTATTTACAAGCGAACAAAAATTTAGACAAATATTAATTATAGCATATACATATAAAACATATAATTATTCACAATTTTTTATTATTATATACAAGTGAACAACAATTTAGACAAATGTTAATTATAGCATATACATATGAAACAGTAACAATTTATAATTATTCACTATCACTTTCCATTTCACTTGAACTATCTTCACCCACTGATATAATAAATGGCTCGATTATATCATCGACCAACCCATCTAACTCACACATTCTTCTTTCTTCATTAATCACATGGCCTACACATTTCTTCCAATTGTCCGTAGTGATATTCTGGATTGCTTTTAGTAAAAGTATCCTCACATCAGCTAATTTAAATGTAGTATTCTTAGTTGCCACCTCATTTTTTATTTGAGCCCACACCAACTCGATTGGGTTTAGTTCGCAGTGATAGGGTGGTAACCTCAAAACAGTTTTGTTACAACTTTTGGCCATCTCATCTGTCACATGTATATTATATTGGTCCTTATTGAGACGAATTAGGTGAAGAAGTTCAGATCGAACCATCTCTTCATTGTACTCAATATTTTTTGAATTCAACCAAGCCTGCATATCGAGTTTTCTAGAATTTGTTGTGGGGATTTTTTCAATTTTACGACTATGATATGTAGCATTATCCATAACAATAACAGCATTGTCTGGCAGCACTGTTAATATTTTATGAAACCATCTTTCAAACACCTCTGCATTCATTTCTTCATGATAATCGGTTGTCTTTTTTCCTTCGAAAATCAATAAACCATTCTCCACAAATCCAGCCTCAGATCCTATATGCAAAATAATGAGACGTCTTCCTTTCCCTGCAAGATTACGTAAGCCTGTAGTCAGTCCTTCATTAAATGCCTGTCATCGACTTCTTATATTGCCATCTACCCAAACTCTTTGTTTGGTATGACCTTCGTTTAGCCATGTTTCGTCTAAATAATAAATTGGCCGATTTTGACGACGATAATCTTTAATTGTCATCAAATATCTTCTTCTCCACCTAATTATATCATCACGTTCTATCAAAACACTCTTTCGATTCCTCTTCATATACCTACAATAATATATCATATTTATTCTAACATATCAAAGCATGTAAAATATAAATTTGAGTACTTATATACTCATTTTTTTTGCATATTAAGTAGAACATTGGCGCTGACCTAAAGTTTATCATTTTCATCAATTTGTATAATGTTGAACGGCTCATCTGTGGCAAATCATCACGCTGTTTGATTTCATTCAGCACTTTATCAAGTGTAGGAAGCTCATTTTTATAAAAAAAATTGTGAATTATTTGCCTTATAGAATTCTTGACGGTTTCACTATAATCAGTAATTAAAGAGTGTCTTCCACAACTTTGCTTGGGTGGGATAACTTGTCCTTTCTGCTTATATTCTTTTATGGTACGATAGACAGTAGACCGTGCCACTCCTAAAAACAAGATAACATAATAATATATACCTAATGATGGTAATGTATTATAACACTAACCTATCATACTCGATATTCTTGCGACAATAGCAGTAATCCTCATTCTGTGGTTATCAGCACGTAATTTTTTGAATATATATACTATATTCAGCTTCTCAACAACAGATAGATGTCCTAAGATCACAAATGTTCGCCTTCTCAACGGGGAAATTTGCGATCCAGAAGTGCTTGCTACTTCCTCCATATCCAAGAAAAACGCTATGAAAATGATTTACACGGAGAGTATATCAGTCGATTCAGTTCTTAAAAGAACTATTTTACTATTATAACGCAAATTGAACGTAAAAAATTGAACAGAAACGCACTGACAAAATTAACGATGTATACAATAACAGCTGTTGTAACAGTATGGCGGCCGTAGACATGTAAAATTTTCATATTGTAATTCTTCCCGAAAACTGACAAATAGCAAGCCTCCTTTTTAGCGCTTCAATTTAAAAACACTCCTCCGAATTAAAAAATAGACAATAGTATAATTAGAATAGTATAATTTAATAGTAAAAACTTTAGACAAGGCCAACTGTATCTGCTGTCGCTGCGCGATATATGGCCGTCACATAACTTCGATGTACAGTTCTGTGCAATAAAGTGGCGTACACTTCTTATTACTAATTTTGGCCATTGTGAAAATGGCTTATTTTTTCCTGTATTTAAAAGGTCAAATAATACCTTCATTATTGACATTGGTTGTCAAAATGATTGGTTCTGAGTATCTTTTATATTGATCATTATTTTATTTAAAATTATTGTTTGTAAAGATATTATCTTAACTTTAAATAGAATTTATTATATTATATAATTCTTTAATATTCAACCAAAAAAATAAAATACAAATAAAAATAAATACAAAAACCAAACAAGAAAACATTAATATTTAGTCATACTGCCATTTCCTTCAATGAATTTAAACGATGGGGCATTGAATTAATTAATTGCCGCACGTAATTTTCATCCGCCGCTAATTTTTCCCACGCATTTTCTATAGTATCCCAAAGATGATTCACATTTAGAAAACGAATATTTTGGGTATACATTTTCTTAGATAATAAAGCCCATATATTCTCAATAGGATTCAGATTTGGGCTGTTAGCAGGCCACGGCAGAGAACCACCTCTTCTATATAATGTTCTTTCCTCTCCCCAGCGTTTCTTAATTTTTAGCACAGTAGATTTATTTATGCCAAATTGCTGTGCTATTGCTCTAATTGACCAGTTATCTTCGATTTTCGCTCTGATTGAGCCTTATCTAAATATGCGGGCATACTGAATATCTGTATCTGTCAGTTAAGTATGACAAATGTGTGACAAATTGAATTGACGCTATCTGACAAGTTGAAAATAAAAGTCATATTTACACAATCGTATATTAAGTGTACACCAGTTTATTGCACAGAACTGTACATTGATGAATTTGATTCTGGTAACCTCAAAATATTGATCCTTATGTAACGCCATCTAGTAGTACCCAAAAGAAATAATTTCTGCATTTTTATTGAAATAAGCTTTAAAATAACACTACAATATTTAATAAACAATTCCACTGTAACCAAAGGAAATGATGCATTTGCTTCACAATTTATGTTTGTATAGCACTTCACTAAGGTATATAGCAGTTAGAGTGTATTTATAATGGCAGTTCTTCCCAAAATGCTTAGACCAAAGTATACTACTTTCCTTTGGAACCCAATTTGGCCTATCTATTTTCTTTATCCGCAGGTTCCTGCTAATGGGCTCTTTTGGTATCCTATAATCAACAATTTTCAGTGTTAAAAGATTTATATTCACCAAATTTTGGATGAAATTAATAACTTTATGTACAGTTGCGGCCCCTACAAACTCATACAATGTGACAAATGTTGGCTTTGTAACATGGTCCCAAAATTGAAGTTTATTAAATGTCAACCAACTGAAAGAACGTCAATAAAGTAACACTAACATTGCCATACTGAATAAAAGTCAAATTCACAGATATCAATTTTTTTGAATTTGGCAGAATATGTCGAAAGTCGGTGTCTGAGTTTGTAGGGGCCGTAACTGTACCTAGCTACAATTGTGGAAAGATAATTTTCCTCTTCTATGCCTCTAATTGCCTTGCACTCTTCTTGCTACTCCAATTCGTGCAATGAAAAGGGGCACATCAAACCATATTAAATACTAAGTACTAAATTAAAGATACAACGGCTAAATCCTTATTAAAAAATTAAATGGGAAATAATGGAAATTCTTAAACTTAAACTAATTAACAACAAATTATGGTATTGAAGGTATTAAATAAAAAATAAACTATATAAGAATATACGAAATTTGTAATTCACGATAATAAAGAATAAAATTCAAAATATATATTACACAAACAAGCAGGTAATGGACCCACCAATGGCGGATATAAACATACCCCTCTTGGCATCACTTTTGTCAAAAATAAATAAAAGAGGCTTGGCAATTACACTGTGTTCCTATATTAAAATCAGTATGGCCACCTCAGGACAGTTCAAAATGCTCACTTTGTACCGCGCGATCATTTAAATTCTAAATTAGAGCAGGCTCTGAAATTTAAATTAAGTTGGTATATAAGTACTAATTTACAATATGAATTGTCAAAGTGACGTTTCAAAATGTTAATTAATCAATAATTGACATTCTGGACAACCTAATAAAAAAAATCCCGTCTGCTATAATTTAGAATTTAAATGATCGCGTGGTATTATAGCACGGTACATGTAATATATCGTCATTATATCGTACTTTCTAATACTTTCCTAATGAGAGACGGCCATGCTTTTTTTTAGTGGTTGGTGACAGTGCATAATTTTGATAGTTTGGTTATGTCATGTAAATAATAATAGGCGTCCATAATTTGAATTCAAGTATGTCAGCTGTCAGAATTTGAAGTTTTCAAAAGCTTAGCATGTACACCAACATTGATTACTTACAAAACTTAAAAAGCAGTCTACTCTAATGAGGAAAGTATTTGAAGGCACGGTATAAAAAATTACAAAATATTAAGTTGTTTTAACAAGTAATACCATATCAGCATAAATTATTTAGATAAAGGGTTGCTTTGGTATTCTGAACGTACGTTGCATGTTTGATTCATTGCATGTTCAGTTCATGTCAAATAAACCTTCAAATCAAAACTGACATTTAATTAAAATGTAGCTTGGTAGAATCAACAACCTGAGCCTATCAAAGACAGGGTGTTTTTAACCATGGCTATCCCTTATCTAAATAATTTTTGTTCATATGGAATTTTTGGGACAAACCATGGACAACCAAAGTTGAATGTTAAATAGACACAAGTCAATGTCACTTTATAATTTTATACTTCAGTCAACATTTTTTATTTCTTCCTTGAAGTAAAATAATATGAGGTTTTTTGAAGGTTTTCTGATTGCATCACTATATAATTCCTTAATTCATTATTAGTTGACCTAACTTATAAAAATATGACATTCTCAAATTGGTTGATTAAAGAAATCAATTTTTCTCAGTGTATAAAATCGCAGCCTGCAGCTTGCCATTGTAACTGTCAGAGAAATGGCAAAGATAAACACACTAGAAACATTTATAATGACACTAACGAAAATGTTCTTCCAAAAGGCCAGTTACGTAGAATAGTCTGCACTAAAGGAAAAACCTCGAGGAAGACACAGACTATCATGTAGGTATTTAGTTTTTATAACACATTGAAATTCCGACGAAAACACGTCGTAAATCGTGCAAAGACACCCAAAAGACCTACACCTTACAACAATAACCGAAAAAATCTGGTCCGATAATCCGGATTTTCTCATTCGAACACATCGGACAAAACCATACAAAAATGCCTTTTTCTATTCCGGTGCTATAAAGTTCACTTTACGACACCCATTTTGGTTGCATAAAGTATTACTTTATCGCACGCTAATTTTATTTTTTTGAAGTTGGTAACAAAAAAAATGGAACCAAATCGTATTTAAATGTCAAAATATAAGCCTTTAAAATAACAAAAATGTGCAATAAAATTGTACAAAGAATAAAAAGCACACATGCTAACATTTCACTTACTAATTAGCAATATAAATTGTTAAGCAGAGTTGGATAATACGTTTTCGGATGCTACTATTGACATTTACTTACCATGTTGAATAGTACAACTGTTATAAAAGTTTGTTTTGATAAATATGTAGAGAGTTTGTGGACGAAAGATTTTGTAAATTGTCTTCTGCTATTATGCGAATCTCTGGGGGCGTACAGTTATTTATTTCGTCCTTTTTGTTGATAATTTGAAATAATTTATTGTATAAATCAGTCTGAATTTTAAACACAATTACATATAGCACCACCAATATTCAAATATTTAAAACGTTCTACTTAAAAATCAGAGTAACCAACTTCAAAAAAGCAAAATTTCTAAAATATTCGAACAAAACATGTCTCTTATTTTAAGCTTTTTTGAACTTTTAATAACCGAAATAGAAAAAATAGTATAAAATACACGTTTCATAAGACATTTTGCGCACTTGTTCTTTAGAAAACTCGCCTAGCGGCTCGTTTTCTAAACTTGAACGCGTGCGCAAAAATCGTGTCTTATGAAACTTGTATTTTAATATACTATTAAAATACGCATATTTCAATGTCACTCGAACCATACGACTTTATGTGTTAAGGGAGTACCTAGAAGACTCTGAAACCTCCTAGACATCCACAGCAACTCCTAGTAAGACGCACCGAGAAGCGTGACACTAGTATAACGTGGACTAAGAGAGAGAGGCCGGTATTCCAGACTTTAACAAGTCAGTCACTTCCTGAATCATCTAAGTAGCCTTGCGATTTTCTATATTACCATGGAGTCGATCATAATATTACTTAATTTTGACATAATAATAAATTAAGATCTTGTCTTGTTAATTACTTATATTTATATATTCTACAGTGGAATTTATGGACAAAGTAGTGTAAAGTAACATGAGTTTAACTCAAATATCTCCTCGTATATGGATGAAAATATTGCGCAAAAGACATTTACACATAAAAATCCGTACATACTCCGATATTGGAAAAATGCCAGATTTTCTAAAAGACGTGCCCAACATGTCTAAGCCAACTTTTTATGAAATTGTTCAGTATAATTTTCATAAAGCAAGAGTTATTGTTGAGGAGAAGCTAATAGAATCACTAAAGCATATGAAAGGGGAAGCTCCGATGGATTTAATTGCTCGAAAACAAAAGGTAAACAACATTATGTCGTATTTGGAGGAATGCGATGCAATGCTAGAACTAAATTTTCCCATAAAAAGAGATGACGGTTCTTTTGAAATGATACGCGGATATCGCTGTAATCATAAGAGTTACATGACACCGTGTAAGGGTGGTATCAGGTATTCTCCGAATATTGCTAGAGATCAAATCTTTGCGTTAGCGAGCTTAATGACATTTAAATGTGCAACTGTTGGATTGCCTTTCGGTGGAGCAGCGGGAGGAGTCCGTATTGATCCAAAAAAATACTCTATTAATGAACTAGAGAAGATTACAAGAAGATATACGGTAGAATTAGCAAGAAAGGGGTTTATAGGACCTGATTTGGACGTGGCAGGACCTGATATGGCGACAACTCAAAGAGAAATGGCTTGGATATCAGACACATATCATAAAACTTTCGGTTACAGAGACTTAAATGCCCATGCTTGTGTTACTGGAAAACCACCGAATCAAAACGGTATATTCGGGCGCACCTCAGCTACCGGTAGAGGTATCTTTTACTGCTTAGATTTAATGGTTAATAATGAAGACTCAATGAAGGCGATTGGTCTTATGACAGGCTGGAAAGACAAAACATTTATAGTACAGGGCTTCGGCAGTGTTGGTACCCACACAATGAGATATCTCACGAAAGCTGGTGCTAAATGTATAGGCGTTTCGGAAATAGATGGTAGTATAGTTTCACCGCAGGGCATTAGCTTTTCAGAATTGCAACATTATAATTTAACGAAAGGGACTATTGTAGGTTTTCCCGATGCTCAGCCCTACACTGGACGGAATTTAATTTGCGAACCGTGTGATATTCTGATTCCTGCTGCATGTGAAAGTCTCGTCACGAAGGAAACTGCTGTTAGGATTAAGGCTAAAATAATCGTGGAAGGCTCCAACAGTCCTATCACACCATCTGCTGATAAAGTCCTCTTATCCAAGAATATTATAGTAATACCAGATTTACACGCAAACGCAGGTGGTGTTACGGTATCGTATTTTGAATGGTTGAAAAATCTTAATCACACTTCTTTTGGCCGACTCACATGCAAATATACCCGCGATTCAAATTACATGCTTTTAAGGTCTGTACAAGAATCTATAGAAAGGCATTTTGGACAAGACGGAATGAAAAAGATTCCTATAGTCCCTTCGGAGAATTTCAAAGAGAGAATAGCTGGTGCTTCCGAAAAAGATATAGTCAAATCAGCGTTAGCCTTTACTATGGAAAGATCCGCTAGGCAAATGCTCAATGCTGCAAAAGAATTTAATTTAGGAACAGATTTTCGTACAGCCGCTTATGTAAGCGCAATAGAGAAAATATTCTATTCCGTATATGAACCTAGTTTAACTCTTTAACTCTTTATTTTGAAACGTAAGGACAAGAATTATGCTCTTTTTACATCTGGCTCTTATTTTTAAATGTATATAACTAAGTTTTATAACTACATAATTATGTGTTTAGTATTAGGATTTAAAGTGTAAATAAATATATTTTATGGTTAATTTATTTTATATTTTTATAAGCTGTATAACCTCATTCTTAAGGTATTACGCATATAAGTTTCACTGTAAGGTTAATAAATATTTCCCAAAATGTTGAATTTAGGGACAACTGATTATGCAATGTAAATAATAAATAAAAGTTCCTTTCCCTTGAAGCTGTACACATAGAGATGGGGTATGTCAATTTACTATACGATTATAAAAATGCAAAGAGAAATACAAGAAAAATGCAACAGTCAAACTAAAATATATACTTAAGATGATAGATATAACCTTACATAGTTTTGAAGCAGTCAAGAAATTATACTCAGCCATATTATAAGAATTTTATTTTATTATTATTGGTTTAATTTATATTGGAAGAATGTGATAGAGCCGTGTGAGGTAAGGCGATTGAATTTGATTGACGGTGATGCTCAGAGTGGGAGACTGAGTGATGCTCAAAAGATTCGTCCAACGATTCATTTAGTAATTCACACGATGAGCGACGCTCAAGTAAATGTGTCTTGTCTGTTGGCAACGCATCATGATATAGTTTTTGACCCGTGAAAACACCAAACCAACGTAGACAGCATGCCTGGTTCGGGGAAGATACACTTTCAGGGGTTAAATTGAAAGTATGGTGCAACCAGTTCAAGCGGGGTCGTGAAAACGGAAATTCGCTTGTTAGGGTTAGTAACGGTCTTCTGAGACTATAGAAGGGTATTGCTTATTGAGTTTTCGAGCGAACGTCGGACTGTGTAGTATACTACTGCGGCTTCCTCCATTAAGGGAGACTCTCCTTATCGACGCAAGAAACAATATTGTCCCATCCGTGAGATGACAACGGAAGGTCCCACACAACGTGTGTGACTAAGGAAAAACTGGTAAAAATGCAATGGGAAACACTTAAGCATCCACAATGCAGCCTTACTTATCACCATGTTATTTGTACTGCTAAAAGAAGCACTTCGAATCCAATGAGTGCGCAACTGGTTCAGCACGCTTTCGGCTTTTTATAATAAACGTATGAAAAATTTACCTAAACTTTAGACAAAATAGATTCTCAAAGAGGAAGATTATCTAGAGAAGAAATCTGTAAGAAGTAAGATGTTTCTTGCGAAGTATATCTTTTAAAAAAATGCACCTGACAGCACAGTTAAGCGAGGAATTTTTTTCTTCCATTGCAATGAATGTACTTGATGATATCTTCCAATATGGGGCGGCATTGTCAAGATAATAAATTTAATATTAGCCAGTCCTCTTCAAAATAATTTTCAAGGATACTTATAATTATTAACTGCATACTCATCTGTATTTTTATATGTGCCATATGTATTGCGTTCTTCATATTTATTCTTAGCAGTAACCGTCTATGGTTTGATGATGACTTGTCAGTTTTTTAGGTTCCGGATTACAGACATTTCTGAGAGTTGTTACCGTGTATTGGAGGAGACAAAGTCATCTATTCTGATTACTTAGGTAGTCGTAAGATCATGTTAAATGCGCTTGTTTAACCTGAACCGCTTCACATATGACATTATTCCTGTGAAAATTTGGAACCCATTTTCTGACATTTGAACCAAATGACTTTTTATATCTTGAAATAAACTCATGGCTTTCGTTAAATCATTTGAGTGGGTACTAAAACGTTGATTTTTCTGTTTGGATCTGCGCTATTCAGAAGTATTGTTCCAGTTTTTCAGCTTCCCTTTTTTCTTCAGTAACAAATTTGACGAGGGTTGCATTTAGCACTTAGTTTGTAATTTAACGCTTCTGCTTAAATTTTGCTACTATTGTGCAATTCACTGTCTAATAATATCCATTTATATTTAATTATACATACGGGCCATCTACGCTTGTCTTCCTTATCTTTTTTTTTTGTGAACAAAACTGGTAATGTGTATATCAACAATATCCCGTACATCTCAAATGATCACAATAGCTTTTGCTACGTGTGCGGCATTTACAGTTCACCACTCTAGACGAAATATAACACCTCCAACTTATCTATTAGTATGAACGCTATTTTGGTTTAAAAATTATAAATTACTAGTGATGGCGCCCTATACGTTTTGTGCCAGACGCATTGTTACTTCGAGAGCGAATGTAGAATTTTCTCAAAATTATTTCGTCATTACAAATGTTGTTCATGAATCAACAAAAATCACTTAGAGATTGCACGTGCTTGTTTATTCAATTTGTTTTTGCAGTATAGATAAAATACTGTTGGAATAGGATCCTAGTTTAAAATATTTTCTTAATTTTAGGTCCAACAAGTCAAGTAGGTTTTGGAACTTACCAACATTCACTTGAAGCTAGTTAAGAACTTTATAAAAGCCTGATAAACTCTTCTTTTATTAAATTATAGCAAACTATTTCCTATTTTTAGTAGTACTGGTTGGTAATTATTTCCAGCCAGTAAGATGAATTTATAATGTTATAAACAGTTATAATATAACCATTTATAACATAAATTCCGCCAATGTACCCCTGACTGCTGATCCCTAGTGATTAGTGTTGAAGCAAATTTTAGTCTGTCTAGAAATGTGTTGATAGAAATTTAATAGACAGGCAACACCAAAAAGTGTCTCACTGTAAGTAACAAAATTAGCAAATTAAAAAAAAAAAACGAAATTAGAGAATATTATATTTTTAAATGGTGTTATTTGGAAATATTCATATGATTTTAATAATGTATATGTATGTATGTATGTTCATTGTAATATTTGAGTATACTGTACAACAAATTTAGGATTTTATTATTTTTTAACAAGAGCATTTAGTTCAAGGCTGTAGAATGTAGAAGAAATGTTTTGACATGTTAGACTGTACAAGATAATTGATCTCCCTTTACTTTTACCCTTTTTTTTATAAGTAAAACTTTATTACATTCTGTTGTATTCATTTAAAATTATTAAAATTAATATTTGATAATTAATGCTTAAAGTGTTACTTTAAAGTTTATTTGAATAGAAAGTATAAAAATTGGGAAAGCATTCCTTTTGGATTTATTGTTCTACTACTATACCTTATTCAAAAACGAGAGAGACGAAATTCTGAACAGACCCCCAGTCACAACCTGTAACTGGTGAAATCAGTTTTAGGCGGTAAAATTAAATTTAAATATCTGTCTGTATGAAATCTGTACCAAATTAAATTCTATATAGATTCTTCAGAGATAAATCCACAGTTAAGGCAACATAATGGTAAATGTAGTAATTACAACACAGACGGTCTGTCGAAATGCAGATAGAAACGCAAAAGTGCGTGAACTTATGACACCAGAACGACGAATGACCCTTCAAATGATGAGAATGAGGAAGATTTTTGCAAAGTTCACGCCACACAATCTTACGGATGAACAAAAACAGAGAAAAGTTACATCGTATGAAAAGTTTATTCAGAAATGTCGTGACAGAGTAAATTATCTTAACTGCATTGTCACTGGTGGTGAATCATGGACGTTTCAGTGCGATCCTGAGACGAAGCGCTTTGAGGACATTTCTCGAGACCAGCGGATTTTTTCTTCTTTTCTATAGTGAACACTGGCTCAAAGAGAAACGATTTGAAGACGTAGAATATATTGAAAAAAATGTAACCGCCGAATTGAACACAATTTCTTCGGATGCACTTGTTGACTGTTTTCAAAAACTTTTAGAACGTTGCATGAAGTGTACCTATTAATATCAATGGAAATTACTTTGAATAAATATCACACATTTTTTGTATTATTTCAATTGTGTTCTTGTATTTTGTACCAATCTGTGAATTAAACTGCCACACCTCGTAGTACATAGTTTTGTAATTAATATTTATTATTGGGTTATGTTTTTCAAACCTGACGTGTTTACCAATAAAAGAAAATTAAATTGTTTATATTTAACAAAAACAAAATTGGAAATTAATTGTTTGGTGTAATAAATGGTTTAAAAGTTCTATTGGAATTTTATTTTTCTTATTGTTTATTCTTAAATTTTATGTATGCAGACAAAATTATTTATTTGTTCAAATAATTTCCGACATCCATACGATTTTATAATACAAGATCAAAAAATTCGTCAACAATATTGGCTACGAATCAATTTTTGTCGGCACATAATAATAGACAGATCATAATGGAAATTCAATAGACTACCAAGTGACGTCAACGCACGAGGGAACAAAATTTCATTAGGGACGTCTTTCTCCGTCAGTTCATTCATAGAATATCGGCACCTACCTTTCTTTTTAGTACCGACAGCTAAAACATTTAAATTATTCAACGATTAATCATGTCTCCGGATATTCGGCTGTTCTTACCGTTGCGTTCGCGGCTTTCTGTTAATTAAGTCCTTATGTCATCCGCGTACTCATTATTCCCAAGGCAAATAAAATATGAAATATATTCATTAGTTTGTGCACATTGCATACATAGTTGTTGTTTACGTTTACGAGTTTTTTTTTATGGTTCATGGAATATAGTGATTATTCTTGAACCAAGCTCAGACTATACATAATTACGGATGACTTTGTATAATTTGCAGATGTACGTACAACGTATGCTTGTCTTAAATCTTGATAGGATATGCACGCCTTAAAAAGTTATTGACCGCATTACTCGATAAAAAATGCTTGAGATATAATTCAAATGGATCGTAAAAAGCAATAGTAAATATTATTGAGTGACAGGAATATATCTTCTTAAATCTGGATACATGAATTATTTATTAGAATTGCTATACAAAGGAGCACTGAAAAAGTGCTGAATAATTTTTCAGGAGGGTATTCAGCTAATAATATTCCTTTGTATTTTTTTATTATACGTCAGAAATGTATACCCATAGTTTCATTACCAAATATAGCAATACACAGTGCTGGTAAAAATAATAGATGTCTCAAACGGAGGTGTAAGAAAAAATTTAAAAACTCATGGTGTTGCACATTATAAACATGTTAAGACTCGATCTAAACTAGTCGCATCTGGTGAGTACGTTTGGGTGGAGCAATTACATAGACAAGACTGATTAATTTATTATAGGTGATATACTACTAAATTCCGATAATAAACGAATCAGTCTTGTTTATGTAATTGCTCCACCAAAACATGCTCACCACCGCCACTGATCTAAACCCGTTACATTTAAGGGTGGGCTTTCCCTAAGAAAAAATCTCGAACGGCGTATATCGGGTTGCCTGAAATGTATTGAATATATTTACAGAGTTTAATATGCCTGTACCTTTTACACGATACAGGTATACGACCAGCAACATGAAGCGACGCCTGGTCAACTGGAACGCAAATAAATTTGGGATATTTGTCTCCTGCATTTATCGTATGAAAATATTGGTGCATCTCTTTTGTTCGAAATTTGTTTTTGCCATTTCTGAATATTCTTTTCGCTTGTATTTATTTAGTTTTATTAAGACTCCCGTTTTATGTAATTTGTAGTTATTTTAATGATATTTGCCGGAATTAATTAGATATTAAATCTTATTCTGCAATAAATATATAGTTTTATTACTATTATTTATGATTATTAATTATTTAAGTTGTACTTGTACTTCTATATTATTTCTCACCGTGATTTGTATTTTTTTTACACGTTGAGGCTTTCTAATAATATGAGTAATGTTTTAGAGAAAACTAAAATCTGATAAAAAAAATCTATTGTAACAACAGTGCCGGTGTTTCTCATAAAATGTGGTATTCCCAGTAGGCCTAATTCATAGGATGGCCAAGTAGCGTTTTGTCTAAACGTATCACAATCAGTAGGTACATACTAACTCTCCAATTTGACGTTTCTAATTTCTCGATTTCTCAAAATACGAGGATCCATAATTTGAGATAATAAAGCGAGAAAATAAAATTACTCTAACTTAATTACCATTTCTGGTTAGAGTTCTACATCTATGTGTATTGTCTCATACCAAGTATCCTTCTTTAGATCCATGACAAAAGTAAGAAGCACAATAAGAGTGTTAACAAAAAATATATCTTGGTCCATTTGTAATGTCACACTGCAATTTCACTATCTATAATTTGTTATTGTTAAGTTCGAACTTTTGTAATGTTCAATTGCTTTTGTCACGGCCGAATTGAATTTAGGTTTTTTTCAAACAGTCCCTAATTTTATTTATATAATTACGTAATATATAATTTGGGCACTCGATTTTTTCAATAATTTTTTGGGGACCGTAAGGGGCCGTTTCACGTTCTTTTCTAAGAACGATGCTATTACCGTCCCCTATTAATCTACCATAAATTACACCGTTCATTTCGTGAGAAACCTTCCGCAATAAATGTCGACTCCATGACTGTTGACGGCGAAGACTAATTTTTGTAGCATACGTGATCTTTAGATTTACCAAATTTTGTACAAATTAAACAAAATTTGTTTTTTATGCTTACATGCAATTTTTTTTTCGTTCGCCATCCAACAATTGCTGCCACTTCTGATAAACCGCTGTAATTAAACTTATAAGCTCGTTTGGCCCATGCTCTTTTACTTACTCACATATACAAAAAAAAATCTAAAAACTGTCCTGGAGTCAAAATGCAAAGTATAAATAAAATAAAAACATGAAGGCACAACAAATTCAGATATTTAAATAAATGCTTTTACCATCTAGAAAACAGAAAATTGTGTAACTTCAGTTTGAAGAGTCCGGCAAACTTCTAAGTTCGTATCTTACAAAGACTATTAAAAAGCTTCAACATGTAAGGTTAGAAATAATAATAATAAGTCGTGCAACTTTATAATGAATAATAGGTAATAATAATGTTTATTTATTGCCGAAGAAAACTACATTTCTGAAATTCCATAAATTCGGAACCTTGTCCTTGAAAAATAAAATGCATTTTGAAAGTGAGAAGAATATTAACGAACAGAAAAAAATGTCTAACAAAGTATACGCATCAATGATCACGTAATCAATCACCGAAAAATATCTGAAATATATTACAATTTGCTTGTATATACCAACCGCATGTAGTTTCTTTTACAAATATGTTTAATGTATACTTATTATTATAAGAATAATAACAACATATATTTATTCCATACGAAAAATTAATATCTAATACATTCTCGCAAATATCCCTAAAATAATTACAAAATAAAGCTGATATATGAATGAAACATTCGTTTACCTCAAATACGTTATATATCTATACGGCTAGCAAGAAGCTGGGTAAGAGGCAAGCATTAAGACCAGATATATATATATCTGTCTCTCTAACTGATACAGGTTGTCTGCGCATGTTCCGATTATTTGGCTCTCATTGGTTGCTGTCTGCCAGACCAGTTCCGCCGTGTTTGTAGTTTGTTGGTTTGGAGTTTTCGTTGTTTTTTCCGTTTTCGAGTGTAATTATTGTTAAATACGTTTCTGGAGTAGTATCGAAAATGCCCAAGTGCTTTTTGTGTTCCTTTCACAAAACAACAGCTTCATCGTTGATTGATCCGCCAGTTTTGCATAGGTATGACTTTTAACCTCACTTTTGCAGCGTGGACTTAAATTATTTTACTTATGATGTTCTAGTTTTCCTTCAAAGAGCAAGAGCTCACTTCGTCTTATGTGGATGTCAGCTTGTGGTTTAAATAATGAAGTGGATTGTGTAGACAATGTGAAAATTTGTTCAAAACATTTTGTAGAAAGTGATTATGTAGACTTGAGGGGGCGTGAGTTTGGGGGCAGAATAAAATTGAAAGCAGATTCTGTACCCACAGTATCAGTTCCATTTCCAGTTAAGTGTTGATCAGGCCACCTTTTCCTTGCAAGTGTGAATGAAGTAATTTCACTATCCACCGGGAGTGAGAGCGAATCAACTGAACAAGTTGGTAGTGAACTCGTACAAAGTAAGTTTTGCTAATAATGTTTTGATTAAGTATTAATTAGTATTGTATTAGTTTCTAGTAATAACCTAGAAGAAAAGCTGTGTTTAAAGACAAAGAATAGTGAAGCCGGTGGGAGTAC